>ML374158.1:22338-42900 GCA_005239525.1 Nicotiana knightiana | reverse complement strand
CCCCCCCCCCTCCAATAAGCCAACTACCCTCGTAGACAGAATTCATGTCCTCTAGTATGTTTTAGAACTTATTTCTATTATTAATACAATTACTAGCATATATAGTAGAAAAAAGCCATTTATTGGAGGACGGGAGTACCTTCACCATGACATGTACCCTCTGTGGAGTAGTGGCTACTTCCTCTAACTTAACCAGATTACCTTTCGACATAAACAAAATGCCACCAGACTATCCAGCTACATGGGATTGGAATTGGGCATCAAACTTGAGCTCAACAGTAAGGTATTTGTGGTCTGCCATTCTAGTCTCCAACAAGACAAGCATGGCAGGGTTATGGAGCTTCACCATAGATGCACAATGCCTATGGAACTTAGCACTATTGGTCCCCCTAGCATTCCATATTACGAAATTTATTAACATGGGTTTCGGGGTTGGATCCTTCCTATTGATTCTCTTCCCCTTGCTCACTAGGGTTGGCTTAAGCATACCCGTTAGAGGGACCACATTCACTAATGAGTTTGTTGAGTTAGGAAATGAGTACACTTGGAGATCGAGTTTTCAACTTATGAGATTTTTGGGGAACAAAGCAATAAGCATTTCTCCTGACTGCTCTTTGAACTCTATCTCCATGTGTTCCTGTGTGAGGAAGGCATTTATCTTTGACATCCCTAGTTTTTCTAACATGTTCTCTAGGTCCACATTGGACTTCCTGAGGTAGTCCAATTCCATGGTGGTGCCCCTGCATAGTATATTGATGGGTGAGAGTGGTTGACATAGTGGCTGAGGAACTTGGACTATTGGTGGCCAAAATTTGAAGGTTGGAGATGGGACGGGAGTCTCCAAGTTCATGATAGGGGAAGAAGGGCATGATCTGGCAAAGTTGGCCCATGAGTGTGCTGAGTTCCTCCATAGATAGGGGTTGTTGGTTACCCATGTACTGGGCTTGGAGTAAGTTGGACATCCGTAACTGGTGTCCAAAGTTTGCCGGATGCTGGTGGAGGAGATGTGTGGATAGTTGAGCTAGGTACCTGGGATTTTGGATGGTTATTTCCATCGAGACAGACCCTACCATCATTTGTTAGTTCTGGGTGTGTCCTTGGAGTGCCACTTCTAACCATGACTTCGGCATGAGCTCTGGAGGCATTGAGATGGTGGAGATGGTTAACAGTGTTATGGCTTGTGCTTGGGTAGGGGGATTGTTGTTTTCTATCAAAAATATCAGAGTGAATGGGACTGTTGGTATGGCTTAGAGTAAAGGAAGATGAGGGAGAAGCATTATAATCCATCTCTTCTTTGGGTTTCCTGTGAGGCGATTTGCCTTCTGCAATTAATCTTGAGGATTGTTAGGGAGTGTCACCTCATTGTTAGTATTAGTTATTGGGTTTGTAACATACACATGATTAGCTCTACTAGAAGAGGCAAGATAGGGAAAATATAGGGTCGGATTGTGTGTTGCACAGGCGCAGGCGCATTAAAGTGACCTTTCGTGAACGTGTGGGCCATTTTAGGATGGGATTGTGCTCACAATAGATCCCTTTCCAAAAAGGAGACTCTTTTTTTTTGTTTAAGAGCACCTGATTTGGGGGGAGAAGAGTCAGAAGGGGGGGGGGCGGAATCTTCAATCCCATTTCTGTAGATTGTACTTGGATTTTTGGGAATGGAGATATTCCCTAAAGTGGCGTCTTTTGGGACTGTGCCTGACTCAGGCATATGTTGTTTCAGCCCAGTCAGCTTTGCTTGTGGGTCTTCTCTTGTTTTGACTTGGACCACTTTTAAAGATGGGCTTTTATCAGAGTTGGGCCTTAAGACCTCAAGTCTTATTGGTTCTCCGTAGCCCACCCCATCGAGCCCAAGTGTTCACCTGGGTCCTGATGTTTGTGGGCTTTAGGGCTGCTGCCGCCGGTGGTGGTGACAACCAATCGAGGAATGTACCTGTGGCTTCACTGTACTACTTACCTGGGTTGTGGGCTGCTCCGATGTTTTTCTGAATAGCCTTTTTAAGCGATTTCCTTTATCGGTTCCTTTTTTGTTCCTCTTGAATGGGACTGTTTGCCACAGAGTCTTAACCGGGGACTGTACCAGCGTTTGTGGTTGTAGGATTTGGGTTAACTGAACTATTGGTTTTGATGGACTTGGGGGTGAATGGGTAGTAGCTTAGCGCATTGCCAATTCTCCCACATCTCTTGAAGAGAATTGGTGACAACGGTGGTGACAGGGATGTCTAATAAAACCTGGACACAGATCATAGCATACCTCCCCCTAAGGGTGGGGGAGGTACATGTATCTATTTTCAGTAATTTACCAACCTTGTTGCCGACTTGCTCGAGGATCACTCTATCATAGAACTCCATTGGGAGCTATGGGAATCTGATTCAAATTGCTGTAATAGCAAGCTTGGATTGTGTTGGGACAAAGTTTGGTTTCCATTTCCGTATAGATAGGAAGTGACCCCTCACAAACCATGACTTTGTTCATGCTTTCTTCTAGGTTGAATTTGACAATGAAGAAGTCCCAACCTATGTCAATTAGCGTTAGGGGTTTAATGGGCTTCCAAAGATGTGCAAGCTTTGCTCGCAGTAACTGGTGGGGAATTTTCCTCCCAAATAGTTTCACTATTAGGGAGTATCTTCGGGGGAGGTATAACATGTTCTTGTCCTCCTTTTCCAAAAGGATGGGGATATTCCCCGCATTCAATTCTAACAGGAGAGGGGAGTGAGTTAGTTCATATGAAGTGGTGGACATCAGATTCCTTTCCAGTAGGATCTCTTTAAAAGAGTTTTTTTAGGGGTGTCCTTTTTCATCTCAAATTGGGAGGCTGTCGTAAGGGGGTCCGGTGGTTCCAGTGGGATTTTAGAGGATGGATCCTCCGCCGGGGGTGGGGATGTGGCCATTTCAGTGATATTTAGTTAGAGAGCGGAGAACGGTGTGGTTTTTCTCTCTCTAGACTCTTTTTTCAATAACACATCAGATCCATTAGTTCTAATCATGGTTACATTCAACTTTAAGGTATGCTGTTTTAGAATAAAATTCTCACCCAAATTGAACCGATAAAAACCTTTTAGCAAGGGTAAAATTGGCTTTCATTTATTAACTTAAATGTGATACTGTTGAATGAGAAATGCATCTATAACGAGGAATATGTGTAATCAAGTCTAAGATAGCATTACATAAAATAATTGAGTATAGTAGAATTATGGAATTTTGCACTTTAATGACATTTATGTTATAAAATAAAAGCAATATGGCAAGTACTATGTAATTAAATAGGACTAATAATATAAAAGAATGATAGCATTAGAAGAGAGCATTTATTTTTTCTTTTCTGATTGTGTGGAATAGGTTCATCAGTGAACCTATTTATAGAAACATTTCGTTGTTACAAAACCAATCCAAAACCTGTTATGAATACATAACCAGTCTAAAACATGTTATGGATACATAACCACTCCAAAATCTGTTACAGATACATATCCAATCACACTATTACGAATACATAACCAATCCAAAACCTGTTTTGGGAGACATCCATCGTTGCAAGTGGATGAATCCATTTGCAGGATTTATAACACTCCCCCTTGGATGTCCACTAACAGATAATGTGCCTCATTAAAACCTTACTAAGAAAAACCAAGTGGGAAAAATCTCAGTGAAGGAAAAAGAGTAAATATATCTTGTAATACGTATTAAGAGTTGCCTCATTAAAAACCTTACTAGGAAAATCCAAACGGGACAAAACCTTGGTTAAGGGAAAAAGAGTGCGTATGTCTCCCCCTGATAAAAACCTTATTTGATATCTCGGAGACGGCGCATTCCAGTCTTATATCTTAACTTCGCAAATGTTGATGTCAGCAATGCCTTAAATCTGCCAAATTATGACTTGAACGAATTTGCTGAACATCTAGTTCACAATTCTTTTGAAGATCATGCGTGAAAAAGAATTTTGGTGAAATATACTTTGTTCTGTCTCCTTTAATATATCCCCCTTTTAGTTGAGCTATACATGCAACTTTGTCTTCATATAATGTTATTGGGATATCTTTTCCCCATGAAAGACCACATATCTCCTGGATATGTTGAGTTATTGCTTTCAACCAAACGCATTCTCGACTCGCTTCACGAATAGATATTATCTTTGGATGATTTGAAGAAGTAGCATGTCACGACCCAAATTCCCAAACCACGGGATTGTGATGGCGCCTAACACAATACTTGCTAGGAAAGCCGATGTTAGAAATTTACTAATCATTTCCTTTTAAAGTTACTTAAACATATTAGAACAATTCAGACTAAATACGAATACTAATAAAGATCATAATTAAACTGAACCACGAACTAAGTATATAACGATGAAACTACCCCAGGGTCTGGTGTCATAATTCACGAACTACTAAAGAATACTAAAAATAAATAGGCTGAAAGAAATAATGTATCTGTTTCGAATGAAATAAAATGTATCTAAGTGAATAGGAGAAGACTCCAAGAGTCTATGGACGCCAGCATATCTACCTCGTGTCTCCGATAAAATGCGCAACTACTGATATCTCCAAACTTTGGTCAGTACCTGGATTTGCACAAAAGAATGCAGAGTGTAGTATCAGTGCAATTGATCCCATGTACTGAGTAAGTGTCGAGCCTAACCTCGACAAAGTAGTGACGAGGCTACAACAAGACACCACATAAAACCTGGACATCGAATCATACTAACAGGAAATAATAGCAATTAAAGAATGTAAACAACAATTAATGGGAAGGGAGCATGTGATAGGGAATTTTCAATATAAGGAATGAGGAAAACAATAAGGCAAACACAGATAGTAATCAACAATAATTTTAGCAATTAAAGATAGAAAGTAAACTTGCACGACATCACCCTTCGCGCTTTTACTCTCAGTCTCACCAAATAATAAATATAATACACGGCATCACCCTTCGTGCTTTACTCTCTTCCTCACCTTATAAATATATCATGCACGGCATCACCCTTCGTGCTTTTCACTCTTCCTCACAATATAATTAAGTCATGCACAGCATCACCCTTTGTGATTTACACTCTTTCTCACAATCTCATCAAATCATAAACAACATAAAAGGATTTCACGAGAAATAATATTTCATCATAATTTCTATCATCATTTAATATTTCAATATCAACTCAATGTTCTCAAAGGAATTTCACAAGAAATCAATATTTCATCATGGTTACTATCATCATTTATCATTTCAATCTCAACTCAATGTTCTCAACATTTCACTGACAACAATAATCACAGATGATAGGCTTTAAGACAACCAGAATAACAAGAAATAGCATTTACTCGCATGGTATGACCTGACCACAATGTATGGGTACTCGTCACCTCACCCATACATTGGATTTAACAAACAAACAAGTAACAAGTAGTCATACAATACCTATTCCCTCAAGTTAAGGTTAGACACAACACTTACCTCAATTCAGTAGACCACTTACTACTCAATTACCGGCTTTCCTTTTGAATTCACCCCCAACACACTCGAATCTAATAATAATTAGTTTAATATCATTAATTAATGCTAAGAAACCAACTTTACTGAAAAATTATAGTTTTTCTAAGTTTTCTCGAAAAAGTTAAAACCCGACCCGGACCTGCTTGGTCCAAACTCGGGGTTCAGACAAAATTCCGTTTACCCATTCACCCACGAGCCCGAATATGCAATTAGTTTCGAAATCCGACCTCAATTCGAGGTCAAAATCCCATGTTTACAAAATTTCCTAATTCTACCCAAACCCTCAATTTTTACCATGAACATTTTTTATTTTTGATTTAAAAGTGAAGAAAAATACTGAGTAATTGAAAGAGTAGAGTTTAGAATTGATTACCTACACTTTGGGGATGAACTTTGGTGAAGAAAATCTTCTCTAGGGCTTGGTAAAGTTGATGAAAAATATTGAGTAATTGAAAGAGTAGAGTTTAGAATTGATTACCTACACTTTGGGGATGAATTTTGGTGAAGAAAATCATCTCTAGGGCTTGGTAGTTCGAAAAATAGGAAGAAAAAGAGTTTTGTCTGTTTTTAACATTGTTTTAATATAGCTGGGCAGGCCTTCATCGCGTTCGCGTGGGCCTGCCCGCGTTCGCATAGGGTAATGGGCCAGTGTCCTTCACGATCGCGTAAGGTGTCCGCGTTCGCATAGCAAAACCAGGCTCCCCTCCCCCCAGGCCCAATTACCCTCTGCGTTCGCGTAGCCCAGCATGCGTTCGTGAAGCTTTAATCTACCCGTACTTCACGTTCGCATAGAACAAAAATGACCCCCAAATAATTTACTCTACGCGTTCGCGAGTGACTCCAAGCGAACACAGTGAAGAAAATAGCTGAGCACCATCAACAGCAAAAACTAGCAACTTTTCTAAGTGTAAAACATCCCGTGGCCTATCCGAAACTCACCCGAGCCCTCGGGGATCTAAACCAAACATGCACGCAAGTATAAAAACATCATATGGACTTGCTCGTGCGATCAAATCATGAAAATAACATGTAAAACTATGAATTAAAACTCAAAAATCATCATTTTTCTCAAGAACACTTAAAAGTTCACTATTTCTCAACCGGACGTCCGAATCACGTCAAATAAACTCTGATTCTCACCAAGTTTCACAGATAGTATTCAAATACTATAATAAATTTGTACCGGGCTCCAGAACTAAAATACGGGCCCGATACCAATAGTTTCAAATGTTAATTCTTTTCTTTATTTCATTAATAATTCAGCACCTTTCAAAAATTGGTTTCTAAGGCTTGGGACCTCGGAATTCACTTCCAGACATACGCCCAAGTCCTTTATTTTACTGCGGACCTCGCGAGATCGTCGGAACACATATCTGGGTCCATTTACTCAAAAGTTTGACTCAAATCAACTAAAACCAAACTTTAAATTCTAAAAATTAGTATTTCTTATATTTTCACATAAAAGCTTTCTGATTTCATGCCCAGACTGTGCACGCAAATTGAGGTAGTTAAAATTAAATCTTTTTATGGCTAATTAATTTAGAACGGAGTCTTAATTCATAAAATGACCCCTTGGGTCATCACATAGCAACTACTATTTGTTTTGTTGAACGCCATGATATGACAGTACCTTCACATGTGAATAAATAGCCTATTTGAGATCGACCTTTATGTGGGTCAGATAAATATCCTACATCTGCATAACCAATCAGTTGTGACCTAGATTTATTTGAATAAAATAATCTCATATCAATAGTCCTTACATCTGAATGGATGCTTAATACAATTCCAATGTCTTTGTGTTGGGAAGAACTAAATCTTGTTAACAAGCTCATAGAGAAAGCTATATCTGGTCTAGAATTATTAGCAATATATATGAGTACCCCAATTGCACTAAAATATGGTATTTCAGCACCTAGAAGTTCTTCATTATTTTCATGAGGACGAAATTGATCTTTATTTATATCAGGCGATCTCACAACCATCGGGTACTCCGTGGATGTGCTTTAACAATATAAAAGCACTTCAAAATATTTTCGGCGTATGTTGATTGATGGCCAAATATTTCATTTTTCAAATGTTAAATTTGTAAGCCAAGATAAAATGTTATCTTTCTAAGATCTTTTATTTTAAATTCTTTCTCCAAACATTCTACTGCCATTAGAAGCTTTTCGGGAGCTCCAATGATATTCAAGTCATCAACATACATAATTATTATGACAAATTCAGATTCAGATCCTTTTATAAAGACACAAGTACAAATTGGGTCATTCTTGTACCCTTATTTAATAGGTATTCGCTAAAGTAATTATACCACATGCGCCCTAATTGTTTTAATCTGTATAAGGATTTCTGAAGCTTTATCAAACAAGTTTCCCGGGAATCTCTTTATGTTTTAGTCACTTTGAATCCTTCAACGGTTTTCACACAAATTTTATTGTCTATATAAATAGGTCGTGACAACATCCATATGATGTATATCAAGTTTTTCATAAATTGCTAAACTGATAAGATACCTGAATGTGATTGCATCAACCACGGGAGAATATGTCTCCATATAATCAATGCCATGATGTTTACGAAAAATCTTGTGCCAGGAGTCGTCTTTATGTCTATAGACTTGATTTTGAACTTTACTTTTTCACAAGAACATGTGTACCTCCACTGGGCTTTGTACTTTCAGGTATTAGGACTATCTGTCCAACTTCATATTTTTCAGGTAAAGTCAATCTTGATTGCGTATTTTTCATTTTGGCCAATCATTTATATGTCCATATTCCATGATAGATTTGAGCTTGAGATCCTCGTTAATATTAATAATATTGAGCGCTACATTATATCAACAATATATGCATCTATTAAAATCATATAATAGTAAACGGTCCACATGGCAGGTGATTGGGCCCATAACCTTTTATTCGTTTCAGAAAATAACGGATTCAGTCCCAACCTTAGCTGGTATATCATGAGAATAAGCAGCACAAAAGAATTATTGAAGGATTTTATTTCTTCAATATATGCTAATGTGAATGCTCAATTAATTTTCGCATCGTAATTGAACCACGATGGCCAGCCAGTCATACCAACTAATATTTATTTCAGTAAACCTCTAGTTTACTTGTGGCATGTGATTGCATCATCATGCTTATACTTGTGTAGTACAACTAGAAGGAAAGTCAGGTAACCTTTTATATTTATCCGGTATGATTATAGTAATATGAAGATATTCAACCTTCCTTTCATTTATAGTCTCAATATGCCAACCACTTTGGCTTATACAAGTGAAACTTCAAAAAGTTTCTTTTGAGACTTACTACAATATCAATATCATAAATAATTGGATTCATCCGGGTACTAACAAATTAATTCTTCCAGAGCTCTTAATTAATTTTGTGCTATAAGATCTTTTGTCACACCATTCATATGGTAAATGTATCCTTCACCGAGAAAATCATATTATAATAAATTTTCATGGTCAAAGTCATCATAAGCAAAATTATTTTTTGCTTTAATTTGCCTCTAATAATTCTACAAGTCATTGCAAAATATTTTCTGAAGTACATATTCATCTAGTCACATAAAATTCATTCACTTTATTTCATTCAAACCTCCTTAGAGGTGAGTTGTGTGATATTCATCCAATCATGCATTCCACGTCTTTATTCATTATTTTTATCACATATTGTCACATTCACCTTCAGGAATAGATTTTCATTCAAAAATTTTATCACGCATCACATTCTCTTCGAGGAATGGAGTATAATCATTATGACGTGCTTTATTATTTTTTTATACCAATTTGATGGTAAACATTGCCTTCATCTTTTGAACGATATATTGAGAACCTTCTTGTTCTTCTTTTTATAGTTACTACCATGATGATGGTGATTATTTTGTTCCTTGCTACGACCACGCAAATTCATACGGCAACAGTAATTATATTGTCTTCTTTCAGACTCATCATCATTATATTATTAATATAATGCATTGAGACTTAAACCCAACATATTATCTTTATCATACATCAATATTGAAACCTAATGTCTTAAAATATCTTTCAAAATATTTGGGAGAAAATATGAGGCATAATATATAGATTATCTTCACAAGCCTTTGTAGTATATAACTTCTAGTGTCAATATTTCTTGTAAGTTCTTATCCAGCTTATAATATTTATTCATATGGTGCGAATGAAATTATTAATATTATTATTTGTATAAACTAAAAAGTGTAGTTGTAGTTCCAATTTTTCTAATTTTGAACATTGTTATATGACCCATGTATGTAAATGCATTAAATATGTAAAAGTTATTTAACTCATCAAATATGAAATCTCAATGAGAGAGAGAATAATTACTTTATCTCACAATTGACATGTCTTCTAATCAAGACAAAAACAATTAGAAACAATAATTGGCCAATATTTTTAAACTTATAATTAATTGCGAGTACTAAGCCACTTTTAAGGCACTTACTGTATAAATAAGCTTCAGAGTAAATTATTAGTTAATCATAACTGATCAGTGAAAAATTCAACTTCCATTTGAATAAGAGAAGCTTTAACATATAACCAAAAGTAAAAACACTGACTAACTTTCATGTGGAGATCGAATATTAGCCTTAACATAAAGAGCAAGTTTAATTGGAAGAACATAATAAATATCTTCCTCCTCCTTATGAAAATAATATTTGGAGCAGATTAATATATTGGGGATTAAAGCAGCACCTTTGTATAACTTGTGAGCCACATCAAACTTCCTCCTCCTTGTATTAAGTTTTGAGATAGAGAAACCTAAATACTAGGTTGTAAAGTCTTCAAGAAGAAAATCAGGCTTTTGGAAATCTAATCTAGAGGCTCGTACACATAACGTGTTATAAAATAAAAATAATATGGCAAGTACTACGTAATTAACTAGGACTAATAATAAAAAAGAATGATAACATTAAAAGAGAGGATTTATTTTTTCTTTTCTGAGTGTGTGGAATAAGTTATATAAACATTTTGTTGTTATAAAACCAATCCAAAACCTGTTATGAATACATAACCAATCTAAAACCTATTATGAATATATAACCAGTCCAAAATCTGTTACAGATATATAACCAATCCAAAATCTACTATGAAGGAGATTCATCGTTGCAAGTGGATGAATCCATTTCCATAACTTATAACAATTTGCAATTAATAATAGGGGATATATTACCTATAATAACAATTTGCAATTAATAGGAGATATATATTACATATAATAAAGAAAGCAGCAAAAAAGCATTTTATTGACTTGGTCCAACTTTGGATACTCATGAGATTTGAGTTCCTATTGAATAATAATGATCTGTTATATATAGATATGCTTTCGATGTTTTCTCCTATTCGACAAATTAATTGACTGCACGCCAAGGCACCATAACAAAAATATTTTCTTTTCATAACAATTAGTCTTTTCCATGTAGAAGGTCGTGGCGTAATTGATAAAGTTATTATCATGTAACTTGGGAGTCACAGGTTCGAACCGTAAAAATAACCTCTCGTAAAAATACAATTTTCATACATAGACTCTTATGATCTGATCTTTTTTCAAATCTCGTACATTACGAAAGCTTAATGTATCGGGCTACCATTTAGCCTACTCCTATTAATTGCCCACTCGTTAAGCCAGCTAGGCATACACATAATCGAAAAGGATATCCACATGGTCAACTTTTATATTATATTTGGCAAAATCGGTTACGCTGTATTTAAAGTTGGAACCCTCATGAATGTCGAGACCGTGCAACGTGTACAATTTAGAACCTCAGTTTACACATCCATCAACCTTTGTTTATACATACATCCTTCTTGTCTTATATGGATTTTATGTATTTTATGTAGAGACGGACTCAGAACCTAAACACGACGAGATAATTGTTAAGTTTTTTAATTAACATATTTATATTAAATCAATAAATAAGATGACTGTCAAACTAGATAAATGGTAAAATGTAAATATTTGGAAAAATATATATATAAAAAAGATTATTGGATCTGGGATCAATCTCCTAAAGACTTTTAGTGCTCAAGGTGTCAAATTAATTGTATAATCATTTTTAAGGTATACTTATGTATATACATATATAAGATGTTTGCTGGAATTTACGAGGTTTGATGATCCTTCAATGATTAATATAGATCCGCTTATGCTTCCAAGAACTTTCGTTTTACTTAAAAAAGATGAATAAAAATAGTTAATTAAATCTAATAACATTGATCTTCACACACACGGTGTAACACTCTAGGTGAATCTCATATCGGTAAAATACAGAAGAGATGTTGGCTATATAAGTACACAAGTCTTAGATTCTAGTGACGTATTTTAAACCTGTGAGGTCCTAAGCCTAGAGCGGACAATATCACTAGTGGGTTGGATTGTTATACACATTGACAGTTGAAACTAGGGAAAGTAACGAACTAAAGAATAACAATGTTATAACATGAATGATACACCAAGCTAGTAGCTAGGTAGATAAAGAATGTGAAAAATGATATTGTATAACCGCTTTCAAATTAATCTTCATAATATATATATATATATACAAAAGTTTTACAAATTTTATACACTTTTCAGCTACCAAATATAAATAATTTTGACTGGAACAAAATGTGAAAAAAGCCCTAAAAAAATGAGGGGAATCAGCAAGCTAGTGGCCTTGACAGTTGACAACCTTCTCGTTTCTCCACTTCATTTTAGTTCGACTTCCTTGGTCTATCTCAACAATTTGTGTTGCCGGTGAATATTTAAAAATCAATTAAATCGATGGAATCGTATCATATTAAATTAATTTTTAGATTTTTTTAAGATAAAATCGTAAGTTTTTATATAAATCTATAATTATACCAATAATTAGGAGAAGAATTTTATTTTATGAAAATAAACCGAAAAATATTAAATCGTACCGAATAAATTTTACATGGAAAAAATATATTTATATATTAAGTTTAAAAATAATAAAACACTAAATTTTTTCTTGGGCCTTGGAATTATGAAAACGGTTACAAGTCAACGAGCAATTAAACTCAAAATTCCGACTCCCAAATCTATTATACTACTTCTATTAAAATTAAATTATTTCTAGCATATCCACTAGAAGGACACACGTTGTTCTAGTGATTATGAGTAGCAAAGTACAATGTACTGATATGTTTTCTTTCATATGATTTAAATTTGTATTTTCGAATATTTAATCTTTTATAGACTTTATTCTAGAGTCCCAACTTGTTTAATATGTTTCCACTCGTGTGATTTATATTTTCTTTGTCTTTGCTTAGTTTCTTTATGCTGATGTAGAATAGTCGATAGATCTATATTCTGGCCATCTTTCATATTTTCTTAATTCATCACTATTTGAATAGCAAAAATATCTAGAGAGATTTTTTGAGTCCTATAAAAGTATGTATGTTATTGCATTCGTCTTCTACCAGTGACTTTTAAATGACATCTAAAAAATACAAAAAATTAACCAAATCGCAGCGATACCGAAGGAAACCGACATGATTGGCACGATTTCTAATAGTCTGATTTTGGTTATACATAAAAGAAAATTGAAAAATTAGTATGGTAGAAATTTTATAAAATAACCGGCCGAACCGAACCATTGACACCCCTATCAATAACTTTATTTCCTTCTCTGAGACGGATCTATGATTTCTAGTACATTGGTACACTACTAAAAAAATAAGGAAAAATATATTAAGTGGGAATTGATCTCTACTCTTCTTGGTAAATAACTCAATCTTCAACCAAGTGAACCATTCAACCTTCTTAAAACATGGGTGCCAACAGTTACTATTTTATCAATTTTTAAAAATATGTACATAAATTTCTAATTTTGTGAAAAGACCATGGGTTCACGTTCCTCATAATTTTGCCTATAAACCCGCCCCTGTTTATTATAATCATTTCTAAAGTATAGATACATACATATACAATATTTCTACCGAAACTTATGGGGTCCGATGACTCCTTATTATTACAAGTAGGTCTGGCCTTCCATTCTCCCAGTAGTTTCATCAGAGGCGAATTCAAGATCTGAAGTTTATAACTTTCCACAGGGACTTCATGTTAACATACAACGTTAATTTGTTTTACAGTCACGTATTTCATAAAAATTTAATGAAATTCTTAATACATATGTAGAGTCTGGATAAAAATTGTTGCATTCACACGAACTCATAAGTAACATTGTATATGTGCCTCAGTGTCACGACCCAAAATCCGACTAGTCGTGATGGCACCTAACTCAACCCGCTAAGTAAGCCAATTAACAACTATCCAATTGAGAATGAAATTTAACAAGACAATTAAGTAAAAAAATATCTAAATCTGATATATTCCCAAGGACTGGTAGCACAAATCATGAGCTTCTAAGATTAGCATATACAAAGTTGGTTTGAAATAAATACAACATCTGTTCGAAATGTACATAAACAGATTGTTATGAATCTAAGGCTACCATGAACAAGAAGCAGCTACGACCGGAATGCAGGTACATCTTCGAATCAAGCTCCCGTCGATTTCAGCAACATCAACAGCCAACACGCAAGGTGCAGAAGTGTAGTATGAGTACAACCCACCCCATGTATTCAATACGTAACAAACTTAACCTTATCTTGAAAGAAGTGACGAGCTGGAACAAAGATCGAGTCCAACACCAATAGCCAACAGCAGTTCATAACAGTGTAAATGTCACGACCCTAAATCCATACTGGTCGTGATGGCGCCTATCGTGGTACTAGGATAGCCAATTTACTTACGTAATACAAAGTGCTATCCATTTAAAACAATACCAAAATTTTATCAAAATCTTGCATGTTTTAACATTCCAAAATCTCCGAATAATCAATGAAAATATTTGAACAAAACATTCCCCCAAAGATCCGAGTCACAGTCATGAGCACTAATTAGAACACAAAATCTGACACAGTATTTCCCTAATACATCAAGTCTAGGAAAAATATAAACATGCGACAAAAATGAGGAGGGAGAAGGGTGGGGCTGCGAACGCCGTGCAGCTACCTCACAATCTCCGACTACTGCTCCATTGATGAACAACCAAGTCTCACTCGATCCGGGNGGGGGGGGGGGGGGTAACATGAGTACACCAACTCAAGAAGTAACAAATATAAATAAGGACATGAGTGCAGTGACGAGCTTTAAAAATCATGAAAAACTCATATATTAAACATCAGTGGAAAATAATAAATCAAGTCAGGGATCTATGTCCTGAAAGTCTCACAAAAACTCCAATTTTTCTTTTCCAAATTTTATATAAAACATTGGTTCAACATTTATCATTAAGAAGCAGAAATGTAAAGAAGAGTGAAAACAGTAGTTTCATAGAAAATAAGCCCCTCGGGCACAGTGTCACTCACAATATGAAGCCTCTCGGACAAGCCTCTCAATCACTCGGGACTCATCTCTCGTCAATCAGCACTCACACTCAACACTCACACTCAGCACTCATACTCAATAGGTGCCATATAACAACCGTTGCGGCGTGTAGCCCGATCCATAAATAGTTGACTGCGCTCACTGGGGGTGTACAGACTCCGGAGGGGCTCCTTCAGCACAAATGCTATATCGCCGCGGCGTGCAGCCCGATCCAATATATATAACGCTGCG
This sequence comes from Nicotiana knightiana, assembly GCA_005239525.1. Classification (NCBI taxonomy): domain Eukaryota; kingdom Viridiplantae; phylum Streptophyta; class Magnoliopsida; order Solanales; family Solanaceae; genus Nicotiana; species Nicotiana knightiana. Next base: position 27,753 of record ML374158.1, on the reverse strand, counting down.
GCATGTAGCCCGATCCAATATACATGTATATATGTATATAACGCTGCAACGTGTAACCCGATCTATCACTATCCTCACAAATCCGGCTCTCGACCTCGCTCAGTCATCACCCTCACAAGACACTCGAGCAACTCACCACAAATCACAGGGACTCAGCCCAAAATATCTTTCATTTATTTGAAAACAGGGAAATAAACAAGAGTGAAAGTAAGCAAGTATAAATCTTGACTGAGATCATATTCCTTATCAAAACAGTGTGAGAAATAGTGGTAAAACATACCTGAGGGTCTAAACAGGTCGGCACAAGGCCCCTAACATGGAATAAAACCCAAAATATAGTATAAATCTCTAAAACATGAAGTATCATGTGATTTCAAATCAAATACGTGCCTAATAGTCGTTACGGTACAGACCAAGTCACAATCCCTACTGGTGCACGCCCACACGCCCGTCACCTAGCATGTGTGTCACCTCTAGTATCAAAACAATACAAAGTACCGGTGTTTCATACCCTCAGGTCAAGATTTACGTTCGTTACTTACCTCAAATCGGAAGAAAGCTACCACACGATACCCTGGCCTCTCGACTCGGCCTCAATGCGCTCCGGATCTATTCAAAACAGATTCATAACATCAAAATATGCTAAAAGGACAAAGCCCACTCGAAAATATTCAATTTACATCAAAAATCCCGAATTGGCCAAACCCGATCCCTGATCCCACGTATCGGATTCCGAGAAAAATCACAAAACTAGAATCCTTATGCTCTCACGAGTTCATGCATACCAAATTCGTCAAAATCGGACCCCAAATGGCCCCTCAATTACCCAATTTAAACTCTAAAATTTCAAACCCTATCTTCCAATTTCACCACTAAAACATGATTAAACAATGAGATAATTTCCATAAACACAAGATAAAAAGTCCATGTAGCTTACCTCACTGAATACCCTTGATTCCCCCTTGAAATCCCACCTCAAAGCTCCAAAATCCGTCAAAAATGGTGAAGAAAATGAGAGAGATTTGTGAAGTCAACCTTATATAGGTTCTGCCCAGCGATGTCGCACCTGCGACCAAAAATCACGCACCTGCGGAAAATCCCTCGCAGGTGCGGAATCTCACTTAAACAAAAATTCCGCATCTGGGGTCCTAAACACGCACCTGCGAGCCCGCAGGTGCGACCCAACTTCCGCACCTGGGCGCCCAAGCCAGGTTCCAACACTCCGCATCTGCGCAAGGTGCTCCGGACCTGCGCCTTCGCACTTGCGGCTCCCCGTTCGCAGGTGCGGCCACACCAGAAGGCCTGCACCAGCAGCCCCTGCTGCAATTTTCCAAACTTCCAACCTTCTGAAATCAATCCCGAGCCCCACAGGGCCTCAGCCACAAGTAACAACAAGTCATATATCAATATACCAACCTAGTCGAACCTTCGGAACACTAAAAATAACATCAAAACGCCAAATCAAAATTCAAATTCAAGCCTAAGGATTTCTAGACTTCCAAAAATCGCCAACGATGCTGAAACTACCCAAGCCACGTCCGAATGACCTGAAAATTTGCACACACACCCCGAATGACTCTATGGACCTGTTCCAGCTTCCGGAACTCCATTCCGACCCCAATAGCTAATTTTCCACTGGCGACCGGAAATCGCCAAAAATCTAATTTCGCCAATTCAAGCCTAATTCCACTCTGGACCTCCGAATGACATTCCGAACACACTCCTAAGACCCAAATCACCTGATGAAGATATCCGAGCCACAAAAATTACATTCCGAGATCATTCACCTATAAGTCAACTTCCGGTTTACTTTTCCACCTAAATCACCAATCAAAGAGACTAAGTATCTCATTTCTCACCACAACCAATCCGAACCTTAACCAATCAACCCAACGCAATACAAAAGAGCTGAACCAAACAAGAATGAAGAAGAAATGGGAAAAATAGGGCTAAACTCTCGGCACGACCAGTCGGATCATTGCATTCTCCCCCTCTTAAACAAACGTTCATCCTCGAACGGGTCTAGAAACATACCTGGAGTCTCAAATAGGTGAGGGTATCTGATCCGCATCTCTCACTCGGTCTCCCAGGTGGCCTCCTCCAGCGGCTACCCTCTTCACTACACTTTTACTGAAGCTATATCCTTATACCTCAACCTTCTGACCTGACGACCCAAAATAGCTACTGGTTCTACCTCATACGATAGATCACCCTCAAGATGAACCGAACTGAAATCCAAAACATGTGACGGGTCACCAACATACTTTTGGAGCATGGAAACATGGAAAATCGGATGAACACTCGACAAGCTGGGTGGCAAATAAAGTCTATAAGCCACCTCTCCAACCTTCTGAAGCACCTCATAAGGCCCAATGAACAGGGGACTCAACTTGCCCCTCTTTCCAAACCACATAACACCCTTCATGGGTGACACCTTCAGCACGACCTTCTGCCCAACCATGAAAGATACCTTCCGGACCTTCCGGTCCGCACAACTTTTCTGCCTCGACTGCGCCGTGCGAAGCCACTCCTGAATCAACTTCACCTTATCCAAGGCATCCTGCATCAAATCCATACCCAAGAGTCTGTCCTCATCCGGCTCAAACCAACCGACCGACGATCTACACCTCCTCCCATACAAAGCCTCATATGGAGCCATCTGAATGATCGACTGATAACTATTATTATATGCAAACTCCGCGAGAGGCAGAATTTGGTGATGAACCCCCAAAGTCAATAACACAAGCGTGCAACATGTCTTCCAGAATCTGAATAGTGCACTCGGACTGCCCGTCCGTCTGAGGGTGAAAAGTCGTGCTCAACTCGACCTGAGTACCCAACTCTCTCTGCACGGACCTCCAGAACTACGATGTGAACTGATTACCTCTGTCGGAGATGATGGAAACTGGAACACCATGCAGTCGAACAATCTCCCTGATATAAATCTCAGCTAACCGCTCCTGAGAATAAGTGGTACCGACCGGAATGAAGTGAGTGGACTTAGTCAGCTGATCCACAATAATCCATATAGCATCAAACCTCCTCGAAGTTCGTGGGAGTCTAACTACAAAGTCCATGGTGATCCGCTCCCACTTCCACTCAGGAATAACAAAACTCTGATGTAATCCACCTGGTCTCTGGTGCTCGTACTTGACCTACTGGCAGTTGAGACACCGAGCCACAAATCCAACAATATCCTTTTACAGCTGCCTCCACCAATAATGCTGCCTCAGATCCTGATACATCTTCGCGGCACCCGAATGGATGGAATACCGCGAGCTGTGGGGATCCTCAAGAATCAACTCCCGAAGCCCATCCACATTAGGCACACATATCCGACCCTGCATCCTCATAACACCATCATCGCCAATAACTACATCCCTGGCATCACCTCGCCGGATATCCTGAAGAACGAGCAAGTGTGGGTCAGCGTACTGCCGCTCTCTGATATGGTCATAAAGAGAAGACTTGGAGGCTACACAAGCCAATACCCGGCGGGACTTCGATAGATCCAATCTCACCAACTGGCCCGCTAAGGCCTGAACATCAAGTGCTAATGGTCTCTTAGCTGCTGGATGATATGCTAGACTCCCCAAACTCTCTGCTCTGCGACTCAAGGCATCGACCACTACATTGGCCTTCCCCGGATGGTATAGAATAGTGATATCATAATCCTTGAGAAGCTCCAACCATCTCCTCTGACGCAAATTTAGATCCTTCTGTTTAAACAAGTGTTGCAGGCTACGATGATCAGTAAAAACCTCACAATGAACCCCATAAAAATAATGACACCAAATCTTCAAGTCATGAACAATGGATGTTAGCTCGAGATCATGCAGCGGGTAATTTTTCTCATGAGTCTTCAACTGGCGCGAGGCGTAGGCAATCACCCTACCCTCCTACATCAAAACACAACCAATTCCTATCCTCAAGGCATCACAATACACGGTATAATAACCTGAAGCTGATGGAAATACTAATACTGGAGCTGAGGTCAAAGACGTCTTGAGCTTCTGGAAGCTCTCCTCACACTCGTCTGACCACCTGAACGAAGCACCCTTCTGAGTCAATTTGGTCAAGGGTGAAGCAATAGAAGAAAACCCCTCCACAAATACCCCGCCAAACCAAGGAAGTTCTAATCTCTATAGCTGAGGACGGCCTGGGCCAACTCTGCACCGCCTCTATCTTCTTCGAATCAACCTGAATACCCTCGCTGGACACCACGTGTCCCAAGAAAGATATTGATCCAAGCCAAAACTCCCACTTGGAGAACGTTGCATAAAGCTTATCCTTTCTCAATCTCTGCAATACAACCCCCAAATGCTGGGCATGCTCCTCCTGGCTACGAGAATACACCAGGATGTCATCAATGAACACAATAACAAAGGAATCCAAATATGGTTGGAATACGCTGTTCACCAGATGCATGAACGCTACTGGGGCATCAGTCAGCCCAAAAGACATAACCAAAAACTCATAGTGGCCATAACGGGTCCTGAAAGCCGTCTTGGAAACATCTGAATCCCGAACCTTCAGCTGATGATACCCGGATCTCAAGTCAATCTTAGAGAACACCCTAGCTCCCTGAAACTGGTCAAACAAATCATCAATGCGAGGCAGAGGATACTTATTATTGATTGTAACCTTGTTCAGCTGCTTATAGTCAATACACATACTCATGGAACCAACCTTCTTCTTCACAAACAACATCGGTGCACCCCAAGGTGACACACTAGGCCGGATTAACCCCTTTTCTAGGAGTTCTTGAAGCTTCTCTTTCAATTTCGTAAATTCCACTGGGGCCATACGATACGGTGGAATAGAAATAGGCTGAGTGCCCGGCACCAGCTCAATGCCAAAATCGATATCCCTGTCGGGCGACATGCCCGGCAGATCATTAGGAAACATGTCCGGGTACTCACGGACTACAGGAACAGAATCAACAGTGGCAGTCTCAGAACTGACATCCCTCACAAAAGCCAAATAAGACAGACATCCTTTCTCTACCATACGCTGAGCCTTGAGGTATGAAATCACCCTACTAGGAACATAGTCAATAGAACCTCTCCGCTCGACTCTCGAACATCCCGGTATTGCTCAGGTCACGGCCTTATCGTGACAATCTAGAATAGAATGATGATCACACTCAACTATGTCTAAAAAAAGACTAAGCGGGCGTTGCAAATATAATTCGGGGTATTATGCCCAGAGTCGATCCCACAGGGAATTTACGTATCAAGCAAGCTGTGAGAATACTCAACTATCACTTCATGTTATTTAAATTACTAACACTAAAGATTAAAACTAAAGATTAACTACGCTAAGGTGTAAACAATTGTAATAAAGATCTACGGTTATGGTTTCCCCCGTCGGTGAATTTACTTCTCGGATACTTCATATAGCTTGATTAGTTGT
>ML374158.1:0-20553 GCA_005239525.1 Nicotiana knightiana | reverse complement strand
GTTGCAAATATAATCCAGGGTATTATGCCCAGAGTCGATCCCACAGGGAATTTACGTATCAATCAAGCTTTTACAATACTCAACTGTTACTTCATGTTATTTAAATTACTAACACTAAAGATTAAAACTAAATATTAACTACGCTAAGGTGTAAACAATTGTAATAAAGATCTAAGGTTATAGTTTCCCCCGTAATATTTACTTCGCGGATACTTCATATAGCTTCATTAGTTGTTTCTATCAATCATGAACACTCTATCTACCATAAATCTCTCTCAAGTAATTATGATAATTTACTAGACGCACTCTCTCAAGTTACGCTAGCTAGATTGCATTACAGTTCACTTTAGATTGCACCCGAGGTATCGTTATCTCTAATCCAACCTCTAAACCCTCGGTTATGACTTTCGTCTATACTCTGGGAGTGGTGTTGTTCAAACAATTACCTAAATATGCACTCTCTCTCAAGTAGATACATAATAAATAGGCACAGCTAATTGATGGCCATTCAATTAACTACAACAAGAACGTAGTTGAACAATTAGAGATTAATCAACCAATCGGAACTATATTAATAACAAAATAAGTTCATCCCCCAACGGGTTCTACCAAAACCCTAGATTAAAGAATTTAGATTAAAAAATTCATAATAATCAAATCTAAAATAACTTGCATAATTAAACTACAAAGTAATGAAGAAAATCTGTACAATTTGATGTCTTGCCGTTCGAATCCCTTCTCTCCTCTTCGAATCTCTCTCTAAGTTGTGTTTTTGGGGTCTATTTATAAGTTTAGGACAAACCCTAAACGTGTAGGAGACTTCTATTTCAACCGGAAAACACTTAAACTCGTCAAAACTCGAAATTAAGCAGAACAAGGAGACCAGGCGTTTTGGCTCTAAGGCCTGGATAAGGCCAGGCCAGGCCTGGCTTTAGGAGGCAAACTCCCCCTTAACGCCAGGGCCAACCTGGCTTTAGGAGGCAAACGACTGGATAAGGCCAGGGTGTTCCCTTTTCGCCTCTCAAGCGTATTTTCGATGTATTTGCATCCATTTAGCTCGGTTTACATCTCCAATTAACCTACACATGAAATAAACTCCATTAAGCACATAAAAAGTGTATTTTTATCATTAATGCGCATAAACTGTATGCATATAACATGTTAAACTATGAATTCTAGTCTCGCATCAAATGACACGGAGATAACCAATCCATGTCATATCAAAATCAACCATGCTAAGCAATAGCAGATCCACTCGGGTCTCCTAACCCCCAATAGATATAACACATGCCCGATACACTAGGTACACGATAATAGTATCACCCACCGGAGTCGTTACATGAACAGATGTGACTAGGGACTCGCGGGGCATATCCAGAAAATGGGAAAAATATGATGAAACATAGGAACACATGGAACCAGGATCAAATAAGACCGAAGCATCTCAATGACAAATAGAAACAATACATGTAATCACTGCATCGGAGGTCATAGCATATGGTCTGGATGGAAGTGCAACAAACGGGTCTGACCTCCACCGGATCAACCTCCCCCTCTCGGACGGCCTCAAGCTGCCTGACCCCCACTCCTCACAGCCTGGGCGGGTGGTGAAGTAACTGGAGATGATGTCGAGGGTTGACCCATCTGCTGAGAAGGAACCCCAAGAAAATGAGGACATTGCCGCCTTATATGCCCAAACTCTCCACACTCGTAACAACTCCTCGGTGCTGGAGACAGGGACTGAAGGGAACCCCTAGCACCAGGATAACCTCTGGAAGAATCAGGCATAGATGAGTCCTGAACTGACGGTGCTTGAGATGAACTCTGGGCTGGAAGAGCACTAAATGATGGGTGGCCCTGGTGAGAACTGTGAGGACCACGGCCAGCGGATCCCCCACGATAACCTGAGCGGCCCGACTAAGCCTGCCTGAAAGGACCGCCCTTGTCGTGCTGGAACTGACCCCCCGAAGGAACACGACCATAACTACCAGATCCTCGAGGTCTCTTGGCCTCCCTCTCATCTCGCTCCTGGCGGCGCACCGACTCAATCTCTCGGGTAATATCAACTACCTGCTCAAAAGTAGCACCCGACATCCTCTCTCTGGTCATAAGAATACGAAGCTGATACGAGAGGCCATCCACAAATCTATTGATCCTATCTCTCTCTGTAGGGACTAACCAGATAGCATGACGGGCAAGCTCAGAAAACCTCATCTCGTACTGTGACACCGTCATAACTCCCTGTCGCAGCTACTCAAACTGCCTGCGCAGCTCCTCCTCGCGAGACTGTGGAACATACTTCTCTAAGAAGAGAGTAGAAAACTACTGCCTAGAAAGGGGCGATGCACCAACGGGCCTACGCCTCTCATAAGCCTCCCACCAGGTGAATGCAACTCCTGAGAACTAGAAGGTAGAAAATGAGACCCCACTACTCTCCAAGATCCCTGATGTACGAAGAATCCTCTGGCACTTGTCTAAGAACCCCTGGGCATCCTCACCCTCAACACCACTGAAAGTTAGAGGCCGAAGTCTCTGAAATCTCTCCAACCTGCGTTGCTCATCGTCAGCCATAGCTGGAATCACAAAATCCTGGGCCGGTGCAACCGGTTGAGCTGGAACTACCTCTGGAGTCTGAAGCCCCTGAGTACCTGCTCAGGTGTACGGGCAGCTAGAGTCTAAGTGCCTCCCCCGGCCTGAGAAGTAGCGACTGAAGTAGAAATAGCGATTGCCTGAGCAAGAATGGTGCATGCAGTCAGAATCTGGGCCAAGGTCTCCTGGTGCTTGAGCTGGTCCCATTAGAGCATCTGGGGCTGGGACCTGATTTGGAACAATAGGCGGGTCAATAGGTACCGCCCCGACAGCTGCGCCGGCGGCACCTCTATCTCTACCACAGCCTCAACCGTGGCCTTGATCCCTCACGGGTCCCACTGGTGGCTGATCGCCCTGTCCGGTAGCATGTGTCCTCACCATCTGTAAGAGAATGAAACAATAGAAGTTTAGTTGACAGAATCAATAGATTTTCACGACAAGATTTGAAGAAGTGTGAGATTTTTCCTAAGGGTTCTTCAACCTCCCGAAGATAAGTACAGACGTCTCCGTACCGATCCGCAAGACTCTACTGAACCTGCTCATGATCGGTGAGTCCTATGTAACCTAGACTCTGATACCAAATTGTCACGACCCCAAATCCATACTGGCCGTGATGGCACCTATTGTGGTACTAGGCTAGCCAATTTACTGACGTAATACAAGGTACTATCCATTTAAAACAATACTGAAATTTTATCAAAATCTTGCACGTTTTAACATTCCAAAATATGCAAATAATCAATGAAAATATCTTAACAAAACATTCCACCAAAGACCCCGAGTCACAGTCATGAGCACTAATTAGAACACAAAATCTGACACAGTATTTCCCTAATACATCAAGTCTAGGAAAAACGTAAACATGCGACAAAAATGAGAGGGAGAAGGGTGGGGCTGCGAAAGCCGTGTAGCTACCTCACAATCTCCGACTACCGCTCCACTGATGAACAACCGAGTCTCACTCGATCAAGGCACCTAGATCTGCAAACAAAGTGCAGGGGATAACGTGAGTACACCAACTCAATAAGTAAAAAATATAAATAAGGACATGAGTGCAGTGACAAACTATAAAAATTATGAAAAACTCATATAATAAACATTAGTGGAAAATAATAAATCAAGTCAGGGATCTACTGTCACGACCCCAGTTTGCCCTCCGTGAACATGTCGTGTCTGCACCTAGTCCCTATAACTAGGTAAGCCTAGCAATGTGGAATAATAACATAATTTGCGGAATAATTAAGTAAAAGAAAGCTGAACAATCTAAGGGAAAGATTGTATATAAACGCCACTTGGCATATACAACCCAAAATAATACGGAAATCTACAACATCACCCCAAAACCCGGAAACTCACGGGAACCACAGGCTAACAGAATATAATACACTGCTCTAACTCTAGAATATCTATACAACTGTAAGGAAGGATAAACTTTTCACAAAAATCTGGAATAAGATAGAGACTCCTAGTCTGCAGACGTGGAAAATATACCTCGAAGTCTCTACTATATCTCTCAACCTTGGGGATAGTGCGCATGAGTGGAGGTACCTTGATCTGCACATGAAAAACATGCGCAGGAAAGGGCATGAGTACACCACAGCGGTACTCAGTAAGTGCCAAGCCTATCCTCGGTCAGGTAGTGACGAAGAAGGCCAGGGGCCCTACTGAGGTCAAACAATATAATAGAGATTTACAGTATGAAAACATGTGGTAATAAGGAGTACAGCAGCGAAATAAGACAGGTCAAATAAGGCAATAACAAAAATACAAGAACAGAGTAAACACAGAATATGTACAGCATAATAACAATGGTAACAACGAGGATGTCCCAGGATACCGTCCTGTAGTCCTTTTCTCAACTGTCTAGTGGATCTCCCGGGATACCTTCCCGTAGTCCATCATATGTATATCCGAAGGATCTCCCGGGATACCGTCCCATAGTCCTTTTCTCAACTGTCTAGTGGATCTCCTAGATACCATCCCTTAGTCCATCATATGTATATCCGAAGGATCTCCCGGGATACCGTCCCGTAGTCCTTTTCTCAACTGTCCAGTGGATCTCCCGAGCCCGTAGTCCATCATATGTATATCTGAAGGATATCCCGGGATACCATCCCGTAGTCCTTTTCTCAACTGTCCAGTGGATCTCCCGGGATACCGTCCCGTAGTCCATCATATGTATATCTGAAGGATCTCCCGGGATACCATCCCGTAGTCCTTTTCTCAATGTGCAGGGGGATCTATCAGGAATCGAACCCGCAGTACCAAAGTAAATATGCATGGGGATCCATCGGGAATCTAACCCCAAAGTAAACAAACAAGGGGGGAGCTACCGGAATCCCACATCCGTAGTCCCAATGTAAATACGCAGCCACAACAAGCAGATATTCAGAAATAGAGTGCAACAATACAAGGCAACAAGTAGTTCTAGCCTAACATGCTTCACGTAGTACAATTTAAGCAACTTAAGCAAATAGGCAATTTAGGGCAACTAGGCATGATTTTCTAAGCTAACATAGACTATAATTGCAAATAGAATAAAATAGGTAAGAAATGAACTCAGTCTAAATATTTAAAGTAAAATTGGATTTTCAATAATTAGCACAAGTACTCGCTTGTCACCTCATGTACAAGGCATTCAATTACCAAATATCACATCCTAAGGGGAAAGGTCTCTCACACAAGGTTAGACAAGCCACTTACCTCGAACCCGGTCAAAATCAACTTGAAACCACACGTTTACCATGAGTATCCGACTCCAAATTGCCCAAATCTATACAATTCAATTACATATCGTAAATAACATCTCATGCAACTGATTATACTGTTTAATTCAAGCTAAGGCGCGAAATTATGTAAAATGACCAAAACGCCACTCGGTCCCACGACTCGGAATCGAGTAAAAGTATTATTTTCTGGACACCCATTCACTCATGAACTCATTTAACCAAAAACAATCGAAATCCGATGCCAAAAACCCCCAAAATTTTCAGAATATCGGGTTGGGAAAATCTCATCACTTTCCTATGGTTCTTCCGTCATTTTTGATAATTAAACTAAATAGAATAACGGAAATTAATGGTCTAACAATGAATTAGGATTAGGAGATGTTACCTATGATCCTTCTCTTCAAAACCCACAGAAAATCGCCAATCTTTGAGCCCTCACACGATTTTTAGAATTATGAACCAAACCCTCAGATTTTGGAATAAAACACACAGGGAAAATCGCACCTGCGGACTCGATCACCGCACCTACGATCCACGTAACTCTTCTGTCTGGGCTGTACGGAGCCTATCCTGAATCACCTTGACCTTCTCCAATGCATCCTGCACCAACTCTGTGCCCAATAGCCTGGCCTCACCCGGCTCGAACGAACCCACCGGAGATATGTACCTCCTACCATATAAAGCCTCATACGACGCCATTTGAATAGGATAAACTTTTCACAAAAAGCTGGAATAAGATAGAGATTCCTGGTCTGCGGACGCGGCAGATATACCTCAAAGTCTCTGTTGTATCTCTCAACCTCGGGGATAGTGCGCCTAAGTGGAGGTACCTTGATCTGCACATGAAAAACATGCGCAGGAAAGTGCATGAGTACACCACAGTGGTACTCAGTAAGTGCCAAGCCTAACCTCGGTCGGGTAGTGACGAAGAAGGCCAGGGGCCCTACTGAGGTCAAACAATATAATAGAGATTTACAGTATGAAAACAGGCGGTAATAATGAGTACAGCAGTGAAATATGACAGGTCAAACAAGGCAATAAGAAAAATACTAGAACAGAGTAAACACAGAATATGTACAACATAATAACAATGGTAACAACGAGGATCTCCCAGGATACCGTCCTGTAGTCCTTTTCTCAACTATTCATTGGATCTCCCGGGATACCGTCCCGTAGTCCATCATATGTATATCCGAAGGATCTCCCGGGATACCGTCCCGTAGTCCATCATATGTATATCCGAAGGATCTCCCGGGATACCGTCCCGTAGTATTTTTCTCAACTGTCCAGTGGATCTCCCGGGATACCGTCCCGTAGTCCTTTTCTCAACTGTCCAGTGGATCGCCCGGGATACCGTCCCGTAGTCCATCATATGTATATCCGAAGGATCTCCCGGGATACCATCCCATAGCCCTTTTCTCAATGTGTAGGGGGATCTATTGGGAATCGAACCCGCAGTCCCAAAGTACATATGCAGGCGGTCTATCGGGAATCTAACCCGCAGTCCCAAAGTAGATGTGCAGTGCGATCTATCGGGAATCTAAACTGCAGTCCCAAAGTAAACAAACAAGGGGGGAGCTACCGGAATCCCACATCTGTAGTCCCAATGTAAATACGCAACTACAACAAGAAGATATTCAGAAATAGAGTGCAACAATACAAGGCAACAAGTAGTTCTAGCCTAACATGCTACGTAGTACAATTTAAGCAACTTAAGAAAATAGGCAATTTAGGGTAACTAGGCATGATTTTCTAAGCTAACATAGACTATAATTACAAATAGAATAAAACAGGTAAGAAAGAAACTCAGTCTAAATATTTAAAGTAAAATCGGATTTTCAACAATTAGCACAAGTACGCGCTCGTCACTTCATGTACAAGGCATTCAATTACAAAATATCACATCCTATGGGGAAAGGTCCCCCACACAAGGTTAGACAAGCCACTTACCTCGAACCGGCTCAAAATCGACTTGAAACCACACGTTTTCCACGAATATCCGACTCCAAATGGCCCAAATCTATACAATTCAATTACATATCATAAAATACATGTCATGCAACCGATTATACTATTTAATTCAAGGTATGGAGCGAAATTATGTAAAATGACCAAAATGCCCCTCGGGCCCACGACTCGGAATCGGGTAAAAGTTATATTTTTTAGACACTCATTCACTCACGAACTCATTTAACTAGAAACAATCGAAATCCGATGCCAAAAACCCCTAAAATTTTCAGAATTTCAGGTTGGAAAAATCTCATCACTTTCCTATGGTTCTTCCCCCATTTTTGATAACTAAACTAAATAAAACAACGGAAATTAATGGTCTAACAATGAATTAGGATTAGGAAATTTTACCTATGATCCTTCTCTTCAAAACACACAGAAAATCTCCAATCTTTGAGCCCTCACACGATTTTTAGAATAATGAACCAAACTCTCGGATTTTGGAATAAAACACATAGGGAAAATCGCACCTGCAGACTCGATCACCGCACCTGCGGAAAAAGCATCGCAGGTGCGAAAGTCACTTAAAATGCACTGGGGCCGCACCTGCGGTCGTTTGGTCGCTCCTGCGGAAAAACCTTCGCAGGTGCGAAGACACCAGAAGGTGCCTGGTTCAGCAGCAACAATTTTCCCAAATTTCACCCGTTAAGCATCTGAAACAACCCTGAGGCCCCCGGGACCTCAACCAAAACCACCAACCCACCCTAACACCTCATTTGAACTAGGTCGAGCGTTAAAAACACATCTTGCAACATCAAAATCATCGATTATGCATAGGTTCAAGCCTAGAAACTTAAGAAAATTCTAGAATTCACACCCGACACCGAAAAACATCTAAACTTATCCGAATGACCTAAAATTTTGCACACACATCCCAAATAACATGACGGAACTATTTCAACTTCCAAAATTCCATTCCGACCCTCGGATCAAAAGATCACTTTCGGACCGGAAATTCCAAAAATTCAAACTTCGGCATTTCAAGCCTAAATGAGCTTCGGAATTCCAAAATACATTTCGAACACGTTCCCAACACCAAAATCACCTAACGGAGCTAACGGAACCATCGAATTTCCATTCCGAGACCGTATTCACACTGCTCCGACTACGGGAAACTTTCCAACACTTAAGCTCTCATTTAGGGACTAAATATGTCAAACTCTCTGCAACTTAAAATCGAACGTCCCGGCAATTCAATTAAGCAGAAATAAACTTAAGAAAAATATTTAATAGGGGATTGGGGCGTTAATTCTTAAGACGACCGCCCGGGTCGTCACATCTACGTCCCGAAAGTCTCATAAAAACTCCAGTTTTCCTTTTCCAAATTTCATATAAACATTGGTTCAACATTTATCATTAAGAAGAAAAAATGTAAAGAAGAGTGAAAATAGTAGTTTCATAACAAAAAAGCGCCTCGGGCACAGTGTCACTCACAATATGAAGCCTCTCGAGCACTCGGGACTCATCTCTTGTCAATAAACACTCACACTCAACACTCACACTCAACACTCACACTCAATAGGTACTATATAATAACCGATCTGCCATGCAGCCCGATCCATATATATATAGCGCTGTGGTGTGCAGCCCAATCCATAAATAGTCGACTGCGCTCACTAGGGGGTGTACAGACTCCGGAGGGGTCCTTCAGCCCAAGCGCTATATCGCTGCGGCGTGCAGCCTTATCCAATATATATAACGTTGCGGCGTGCAGCCCGATCCAATATATATGTATATATGTATATAACGTTGCAGCGTGCAGCCTGATCCATCATTATCCTCACTAATCCGGCTCTCGACCTCGCTCAGTCATCACCCTCACAAGCCACTCGGGCAACTCACCACAAATCATAGGGACTCAGCGCAAAATATCTTTCATTTATTTGAAAATAGGGAAATAAACAAGAGTGAAAGTTAACAAGTATAAAACATGACTGAAATCATATTCCTTATCAAAATAGTGTGAGAAATAGTGGTAAAACACCCTTGAAGGTCTAAACAGGTCGGCACAAGTCCCCAAACATGGCATACATCCCAAAATATAGTATAAATCTCTAAAACACGGAGTATCATGTGATTTCAAATCAAATACGCTGCTTAATAGTCGCTACGGGACGGACCAAGTCACAATCCTTACTGGTGCACGCCCACACGCCCGTCACCTAGCATGTGAATCACCTATAGTATCAAAACAATATGAAGTACCGGAGTTTCATACCCTCAGGTCAAGATTTACGTTCGTTACTTACCTCAAATCGGAAGAAAGCTACCACGCGATGCCCTTGCCTCTCGACTCGGCCTCAACGCGCTCTGAATCTATTCAAAACAGATTCATAACATCAAAATATGCTAAAGGGACAAAGCCCACTCGAAAATATCCAATTTACATAAAAAATTCCGAAATTGGCCAAACTCGACCCCCGGGCCCACATCTCGGATTCTGAGAAAAATCACAAAACTAGAATTCTTATGCTCTCACGAGTTCATGCATACCAAATTCATCAAAATCAGACCTCAAATGGCCCCCCAATTCCCCAATTTAAACTCTAAAATTTCAAGCCCTTAATCTTCCAATTTCACAACTAAAACATGATTAAACAATGGGATAATTGCCATAAACACAAGATACAAAGTCCATGTAGCTTACCTCACTGAATACCCTTGATTCTCCCTTGAAATCCCAGCTCAAAGCTCCAAAATCCGTCAAAAATGGTAAAGAAAATGAGAGAGATTTGCGAAGGCAACCTTATATAGGTTTTTCCCAGCAATGTCGCACCTGCAACCAAAAACCACGCAACTGCGGCACCGCACCTATGGAAAATCCCTCGCAAGTGCGGAATCTCACTTAAACAAAAATTCCGCATCTGCGGTCCTAAGCACGCACCTGCGAGTCCGCAGGTGCGACCCAACTTCTGCACCTGCGCTCCCAATTCAAGTTCCAAAATTTCGCATCTGCGCAAGGTGTTCCGCACCTGCGCCTTCGCACCTGCGGCTCCCCGTCCGCATGTGCGACCACACCAGAAGGCCTGGACCAGCAGCCCTAGCTGCAATTTTCCCAACTTCCAACTTTCTGAAATCATCCAAAATCAATCACGAGCCCCTCGGGGCCTCAACCACAAGTACCAGCAAGTCATATATCAATATACCAACCTAGTCGAACCTCAAAACACCAAATCAAATCCTAATTCAAGCCTAAGGATTTCTAGACTTCCGAAAATCGCCAACGATGCCGAAACTACCCAAGCCACGTCCGAATGACCTGTAAATTTGCACACACATCTCGGATGACTTTACGGACCTGTTCCAACTTCCGGAACTCCATTACGACCCCGATACCTAATTTTCCACTGCCAACCGAAAATCGTCAAAAATCTAATTTCACCAATTCAAGCCTAATTCCACTCCGGAACTCCGAATGACATTCTGAACACACTCCTAAGTCCTAAATCACCTGATGAAGCTATCCGAGCCACAAAAACCACAATCCGAGATCATTTACTATAAGTCAACTTCCGGTTGACTTTTCCAACTAAATCACCAATCAAAGAGACTAAGTGTCTCCTTTCTCACCACAACCAATCTGAACCCGAACCAATCAACCCAACGCAATACAAAAGAGCGAACCAAACAAGAATGAAGCAGAAATGGAAAAAACAGGGCCAAACTCTCAGAACAACCGGCCGGGTTGTTATAGTAAAGCATATAATAAAGGAAGTTATTCATAGATGAAACACTCAGCTTATTCATAGTTTCTCAAAAAATAGTTTTGCCTTCCAAGTATCTTAGTGAAAATCCAAATCCTTTACCGAAATCATCGAAAATATTAGTTTGAAAATAGTAATTTTTCCTAAAAATCCTTTCAACAATAAATAAGATGTCTCATTTTCCTTTCCAAAAAGCCAGTATAACATATATCACTATGCCCATATGTCAATATGTGTGAGAAGTCATGAATGATGTGATACCGTACAACGTGAGGAAAATACATCTCTATGTGTGTATGTCAAATGTGATGGAACTCAGTGATAAAACCATATGTATACTCTCAGAGTATCAATTCACTCAGTCCTCCCAGTCACTCAATCCTCCCATTCACTCAGTCCTCCTAGTCACTTAGTCCTCCCAGTCACTAAGTCCTCACAGTAACTCAGTCCTCCCATTAACTCAGTCCTCACAGTCACTCAGTCCTCTCAATCACTCGGTACTCAACACTTGCACTCAGTAGGTACCTGCGCTCACTGAGGGTGTGTACATACTCCAGAAGGGCTCCTTAAGCCCAAGCGCTATAATAAGCCAATCTTGGCATAAATCAGTAAAACTTATTACAGCCTACAGCCCGCTCCCATCTTAAATCAATAAAACATGATGCGGTGTGCAGCCCGATCCCATAAACATCCTCACCATCAGGCACTCGACCTCACTCAGTCATCAATCTCTCCAGTCTCTGGGGCTCTCAATGTCATAAAAATTCAGCCCAAAAATAAATGATGCGATGTATCAATAAATGGTGATAGAGACTGAGATATGATATGCATATGAAAGCTTATGACTGAGTATGTAAATGCAATGTAAGGAGGTAACTCAACAGCATAAATAACCTCGGGGGGTCCCAACAGGATAATCATGTAGCCTAGACATGGTTTCTAACACGGGTCACAACTCAATAGCTATAATACGTACAAATTTCATGGTTACATATATGATCAGGTAACTACAGAGTACCACAAAATTAAAGGAGTCATAATTCACACGGTGCACGCCCACACGCCTATCACCTAGCATGTGTGTCACCTCAACACCAACCACATAACACGTAATTCGGGGTTTCATACCCTCAGCACCAAGTTTAGAACAGTTACTTACCTCGAAGAAGCCAAATTCCAATACTTAGCAAGTCAAGCGATCCTCCAAAAATTCCATCTTGCGCGTACCGACCTCCTAACGGCTCAAAACTAGCCAAAAGCAACTCAAATACATCAAATAATGCCAAAGAAAACAAACACAATCAATAAAGGTCGAATCATTAATCAAAAGCCCAAAATCGGCCAAAAAGTCCAACTCGAGCTCGCACCTAGGAACACGACAAAACTCACAAAATCCGACAACCAATTCAATTACGAGTCCAACCATACTAGTTTCACTCAAATCCGACTCCAAATCGATGTTCAAAACTCAAAAAATCGCTTTATGAAACTTTAGGCTAAAACCCCCGATTCCCTCTTTAAAATTCATCAATCAATTGCCAAAATTGAGATAGATTCATGAAATATAATTAAAATCGAGTAGAGAACACTTAACCCAATCCACATGGTGAAAATTGCTTCAAGAATCGCCACAATCCGAGCTTCATAGCTCCAAAAATGTAAAAAAAAGTTAAAACCCCCAAAATAGAGTACTTTATACTTCTACCCATGCATCCTCTTACACTTCGCGATCACGGATGGACCTTTGCGATCGCGAAGAACACCAGAAGCAACAGGTAACATCAGAAACCAGCAATAACAACATGGTCCAACCCGGAATGAACCCAAATTTTGCACACAAGTCCCAAATGACATCATGAAGCTATTCCAATTCCCGAAATAACAATCTGAATTCGATATCCTTAAAGTCAACTTCCGGTCAAACTTATGAACTTTTCAAACCTTCAAATCCAATTTTCGCTAATTTGTGCCGAAACCTTCTGGAAAGATCCAAATGCAAATCCGGGAATGTACCCTAGTACGAAATTACCATCCGGACCTATCGGAACCATCAAAACTCCATTCCGGGGTCAAATTCATAAAAATTCAAACTTGGTCAACTCTTCCAATTTAAAGCTTCAACAATGAAATTCATTCTTCCAAATCGATTCTGAATAACCAGAAAACCAAAACTGACGATTCACTTAAGTCATAATACATCATACGGAGCTAATCATGCCCGTAAACTACCGAGTGAAGTGAAAATGCTCAAAATGAATGTACCGGTCGTTACATCCTCCCCTACTTAAATATACGTTTGTCCTCGAACGTGCCAAGAGTTGTTCCCAAAGCCATCAAACCGCCAGGTAACCCTACCACGCACTTACTCGGGAGTGATCCCACGTCCTAATCCATATAAGCCTGACGACACAACATAATTGAAAATCCTTAATTCAACCTTAGCCCGTAAACCTTAGAATCCAATTTCCAATATCCGGAATCTCTTATAAGACCCGCATGTCGCATCGACACACTGTATAAGTCTGAACATGTTGTATCAAGCCATAACCACAACCTAATATGTAATCACATGATATACCGCATAACTCAAATACTCATAGCAAAATCTCCAATCATAGTAGCTGCTCAAAACAACCCAATTCAGGTAATAAACCTAATGTTGAACAAAACCTCGTTCTAAAACCCTCGTACATTGTCGATGATGAAAACTCATAATCATTCATCAGATCAACAACTCATGGAACTCCCTCTCATTCGACAAGATTAGTGACCAATTTCTAAGCCGACTTCCGATATTATTCTTCCGTAGTCAAATCCAACAGTATCCATTCTAGGTTCAATGACCTCATCTCATCAAACACAACCATTCTAGTGACTTGCCACACCAATACTACCCTGAGCCACAAACCGTGCAATCCATGCACCCATACGCAATAATTCAAATGTACTCAAACATGGAAAATGACTCAAACGAGAGAACCATCCTGCAAGTTTAACAAGTACCACCACAACTGAAATGCTATGAACCTATCATACCTAGTAGAACCAAGAAACACGAATCTAACACAAAGGATCATCTCCCGACATAGCCCAGCTGCAATGCGTGACCCCATCCAAACACTAGTCCATATGAAATACCTCAAGCCACAATGCTCAAAATCAACAACCACATGCAATTTGACATCAAGTACCCCAGGTGCATGTCCATAATCACGGAGGAACGAATAACAAAATACAATAGACCGGAAAGAACATCACCAAATACGCAATCAGTCATTCAACACCCTAATACCCATATCGTTCAAATTTCGCTATAAGGCCCAAATAGGACCGCGCCATGTGTGCATAAAACCAACAAATCACAACCCCTCATAGCATAGAAGAGTAACTCACAGAACATATCAGAACACGAATAAGCTCAACACCAACTGAATGGCACATCCCTCAATAATAGCATTATGGAGCCAACCAATCCAACCTGGTGTAGAATACACATCCTCATTAGCCCACCAACGGGCCCCGAATCAACTCTGGTCATCCATAAGTAGATAAATAACCCTCTGAAGGTCCACAATGATGGAATCATAAAACATGCTATCATCCGCCTAGCCTTGTCCACATCTTCAAAGTCCGCAACCACAAAACAATCTGCTCCAAAGAACTCCTAGTCTCCAAATCCATAGAACACATGAATCATCATATCTTATCCCAACTCCACCGCAAATGTCTAACACATCTCTCATACACGATCATCCTACGAGGAATACTTCTATAATTCTTCTGTGCCACATAGCACAAATCCGAATATCAGTGGTAGATCAACTCGGCGAGCATAGCAATACCAATGAAGTATCCGTAAATCAAAACAAAATGTGCCTTCTGAAATGAGCACCCTCCTCAAGCAATACCAAGTAGTAATATCATTCACCTAGTCATCTGAAACCGTCCATGCTGCCTAAGAATTTATGACCTTCCCTTCACAACTGAATCGTAACCTTGCACATGCAAATATCGATCTCGCTTAACACACCACACCTATCATGCCATCATATGAAAAGTACAACGATCTCATAATCCACTCCGAGTCACAAGAAAACTACATACTCAATTAGCTAAGAACCTTCCATTTGATCTCATCTAGGAGAAAATCACAATACGCAACATGTTCCTCACGCTAGTAGGAAATTTCTACCTCGAACCGTGATAGAAATCATCGAGAACTCTTTGAAACCCATTACACGTAACCAAGCCATCATAACGGAATCCCTCTAACTCAACCAAGCCATGCAGTTAGCCAAAACCCAAGAGCATTGTCACAAAACTCCTATAGAAACTCACCACATCATAGTACCTAAAGAACCGATCATATCCATTACTCTGTTGATCCAACATACTACCAAGTTGTCTTATTTCTCCGAGTTCCTTCCAAATTGACTTCAAATTGATACTTCTCCTTGCTAGAACACCACGATCCATAACCAAGACTCACCCCCACGAACTCTAGCATAAAGCAACACCGCCCTAAGGCCCATAAGCCGTTGAATTCCCTCTCAAGCACCCAAAAGTACCACAACCAAGATACCCACTCTGAAGAGACCTCCTGCGAACCCAAATTGTTTTCCTTCACCTACTTGATACTAAAGTGTATAATCCATAATGTTATAGAAATTCCACAAGTCTTGACACCATCCAACTTAAATCTCAAATTCTAGCCATATACAAATTCGAAAAATTCTCAATTGCTATACATAAATCTTGAATCAATTAGAACCATTTTCGAGAGTCATCTACTCTACTCAAATCTCAATTAAATTGCCCAAACGGCCGAACGACCTGTGCCCCTTTAGCAACACAACACTCAAAGAAGTAATTCACACCTCTAAGAAACCGAGTGAACCCTACTCCATGCGCATTACCTCCTTTACGATTAACAACTCAATCATTCAATGATTCACGTATACCCATAGAGTTTAACACAACCCATATCCAGAAATTCTTTTACTCGGGTCATCCTCAATCTCAGCCTCTGCAAGTCATACCCGATTCACCAGTATACCTCAAACCAAAACCAATACAACACATAATCGCGCAATCAACTTGTCGATAGTAGACTCTGCCACTTGGCTTAAATCCATGGAATAAAACATATGATAACTCACAATAACCATACCCCATTACTGCCATAATACCACAGTAAGATTTAACTAAATCTTTCATAAGCTCATGTAATATAAACCATCTAATACCTCAAATAATCTGTAACTCTCGCATTTATCCTCATGACGATCCGGTCAACTATTACAACCTATCCAAACTCAAATCGCACAAATATAACCCACTGATAGATAAGAAATCCTCCACACAACATCATAAAAATCACACTTCTATAGATCACCTTGCAGGTTATAACCCACCTGCTTAGCCTCAACTGACCTCTCTTTATACCCTTTCACAGCCACAACTACTATGCAATCACTTAATGCACTCATAACTCGAGACTATCTGAACTCTCCAACAAGGCATGAGAACCTAATTCGTTCCATAGTTAAACAACATGAAAGACCCTCCAATGCACTCATAACTCGAGACTATATGTCAAATCAAGACAGAAATCAAGCACCCAATAGTCCTTTCTACATCTCAAGCTAACTCTTCTCGTCATATTCGAACAATTTGAACACCTCCCAGTAGTCACACCATACTTGTTACGTGGCCATCCAACTACTTATCTAGTCAGAATTTCCACTCATAGGGACATTACCGGATATATAAGTCCAAAAGCACGTGCTCACATAACCAAAATCCTCGTGCTCAAGCTACAGCCAAAACCCGGCCTCAAGTCCTCAAGACTGGCCCATCACCAACACACCGAAATCACATCTCGCACTTCATCCATGGAATCACAAGCCGTAGATGCACAACTGATACTGAGCACTCACATGCACATACGAATGTGTGGAATGAATTCAAGGAGTTACGCTTCAAGCTGAATCAGTGTCGCACGATAAATAAAGGAAGATGGAAGTATATCCCAAATGTCTTGTAGCCTCTCGAAGATAGGTATAGACGTCATCATACCGATCCACAAGACTCTACTAGACACTTGCTCATGACTTTAACCTATGAACCTAGAGCTCTGATAATAATTTGTCACAACCCAAAATCCGACTAGTCGTGATAGAACATAACCAACCCGCTAGGTAAGCCAATTAATAAATATCCAATATCCAATGAAATTTAACTAGACAATTAAGTAAAGAAATATCTAAATCTAATACATTCCCTAAGGACTGGTAGTATAAATCATGAGCTTCTAAGATTAGAATATACAAATCTGGTTTGAAATAAATACAGTTATTTTTTGAAATATACATTAACAGATTGTTATGAATCTAAGGCTACCATTAACAAGAGGAAGCTACAACCAGAACGCAGGTACATCTCCGTATCCAACTCTCGTCGATCTCAGCAACGTCAACAGCCAATATCTGCACACAAGGTGCAGAATTGTAGTATGAGTACAACCGACCCCATGTACTTAAATAAGTAACAAACTTAACCATAGCTTGAAAGTAGTGACGAGCTAGAACAAAGATTAGGTCCAACACCAATAGCCTACAATAGTTCATAACAACGTAAAGCAAGTAATAAAGGAAGTAATTCAGAGATGAAATGCTCAGCTTATTCATAGTTTCCCGAAAAGTAGTTCCGCCTTCCAAGTATCTTAGTGAAAATCCAAATCCTTTACCGAAATTGTCGAAAATATGAGTAAGTTTGAAAACAATAATTTTTCCCAAAAAACCTTTCAACAATAAATAAGATGTTCCATTTTTCTTTCTAGATAGACAGTGTAACATATATCACTATGTTCATATGTCAATATGTGTGAGAAGTCATGAATGACGTGATCCTGCACAGTATGAGGAAAATACATCTTTATGTCTGTATGCCAAGTATGCATGTCAAATGCGATGCAACTCAGTGATAAAACCATATGCATACTATCAAAGTATCAATTCATTGATTCCTCCCAGTCACTCAGTCCTCCCAGTCACTCATTCCTCCCAATCACTCAGCACTTGCACTCAGTGGGGGTGTGTACAGACTCCGGAGGGGATCCTTCAGCCCAAGTGCTATAACAAGCCAATCATGGCATAAATCAGTAAAACATGTCGCGGCATGCAGTCCACTCCAATCATAAATCAATAAAACATGATGCGGCGTGCAGCCTGATCCCATGAACATCCTCATCATCAGGCCCTCGACCTCGCTTAATCATCAATCTCTCCAGCCTCTCGGGCTCTCAATGTCATGAAAAATCAGCCTAAAAATAATAATGTGATGTATCAATAAATGGCAACACAAACTGAGATCTATGACTGAGTATGTAAATGCAATGTAAGCAGGTAACTCAACAACATAAATAACCTCGGTGGGTCCCAACAGGATAATCATGTAGCCTAGACATGGTTTCTAACTTGGGTCACAGCTCAATAGCTATAATACGTAGAGATTTTATAGTTACAGATACGATCAGGTAACTACAGAGTACCACAGAAATAACAGAGTCATATTCACACGGTGCACGCCCACACGCCCGTCACCTAGCATGTGCGTCACCTCAACACCAAACACATAGTACGTAATTCGGGGTTCCATATCCTCAACACCAAGTTTAGAAGAGTTACTTACCTCGAAAAAGCCAAATTTCAATACCGAGCAAGCCAAGCGATGCTCCAAAAATACCATCTCGCGCGTACCGACCTCCGAACGACTCAAAACTAGCCAAAAACAACTCAAATACATCAAATAACGCCAAAGGAAACAAACCAATCGATAAAGGCCTAATCTTCAATCAAAAGCCCAAAATCAGCCAAAAAGTCCAACTAGGACCCGCACCTCGGAACACGACAAAACTCAAAAAATCTGACAACCCATTAGATTACGAGTCCAACCATACTAGTTTCACTAAATCCGACTCCAAATCGATGTTCAAAACTCAAAAAGTCGCTTTATGAAACTTTAGGCTAAAACCTCTGATTCCCTCTTTAAAATTCATCAATCAATTTCCAAAATTAAGATAGATTCATGAAATATAATAAAACCGAGTAGAGAACACTTAACTCAATCCACATGGTGAAAATTCCTTCAAAAATCTCCACAATCCGAGATTTATAGCTCCAAAAATGTAAAAATGACTGAAATCCCGAAATAGAGTACTTTATAGTGCACAAGCATCATCTTACGCGAACGCGTGAAATCCATCGCGTTTGCGATAAACAAAATCACACCAGCACAAAAGACTACACGTTCGCGGCATAGTCCTCGCGAATGCGATGCACAACAGGCCAACCCTTCACGAACGCGGATGTTACTTCGCGAACGCGAAGACATTTCCTCCAGCTCCTCAAATTCAACTCTATGCGAACACGACAACTCATCGCGAATGCGGAACACAATAAACTTACCTTTCGCGAACGTGTCCCTTGGATTATGTACGCAAAGAACAAATTCGTAGCAGACCAAATTACACTCCGCGATCGCAGCTGGACCTTCGCGATCGCGAAGAACACCAGAAGCTACAGGTAACAACAGAAAGCAGCAATAACAACATGGTCCAAAATGGTCCGAAACTCAGCCGAGCCCCTCGGGACCCCGTCCAAACATACCAACAAGTCCCATAACATAAAACGGACCTACTCAAGGCTTCAAATCATGCATAACAATATCGAAACGACAAATCGCACCTCAAATCATGCTTAATGAACTTTGAACCTTTACAACTTCCATAACTCGTGCCAAAACATAACAAACCAACCCGGAATGAACCCAAATTTTGCACACAAGTCCCAAATGACATCACAAAGCTATTCCAATTCCCGAAATCACAATCTGAATTCGATATCCTAAAAGTCAACTTGCGGTCAAACTTATGAACTTTCCAAACCTTTAAATTTTTTAATTTTCGTCAATTTGTGATGAAACCTTCTGGAAACATCCAAATGCAAATCCATGCATGCGCCTGAGTCCAAAATCACTATCCGAACCTATCGGAACCATCAAAACTCCGTTCCGAAGTCAAATTCACAAAAAGTCAAACTTGATCAATTCTTCCAATTTAAAGCTTCAACAATGAAATTCATTCTTCCATATCGATTTCGAATAACCTGAAAATCAAAACCGACTATTCGATTAAGTCATAATACATCATACAGAGCTAATCATGCCCTTAAACTACCGAGCGGAGTACAAATGCTCAAAACGACCGAATGGGTCGTTACACTCAGAGTCTCATTGTTCCTCTGAGTGTTTTTAGTGGGTGTTTGGATATAAGAATTGTAAATTTTTGAAAAAAATTGAAAATCATATTTAAAAATTAGAGTAGTGTTTGGACATGAATATAATTTTGGGTTGTTTTTGAATTTTGTGAGTGATCTGAGTGAAAATTTTGAAAAATGGCCTTTTGGAGGTTTAATTTTTGAAAAACTCCAAAAATCATCTTTAAGTGAAAATTATAGGCA
>MDKJ01146605.1:0-21434 GCA_005239525.1 Nicotiana knightiana | reverse complement strand
AAACACAATGTTGAAAAGTGTTTAGAATGAGGTCCAATACGCTCCAGTTCTAAAACTGCATTATTTTTGACATTCTCTCTTTTATACTCTTCATCATCCTTGACATCATTAATCAATTGGTCGAATATTTGGATTTCCCCTTTCAGCTCCACATGTTGGCCAGTATCCATAACTATTGATGGTAGGGCATCAGACACCTCAACCTTTTTATTCAATTGAGCCTGCAGGTCATGGATATCTGAACCAAATTGGTTACTCTTTTTACGTTAGTGTCATGAATAAGTAAAGATATTACCAGAGCATCGTTATGGAACTGGGGTTCCACTTCTTTGATGGTTGTTGTCATTGGGGTCTGGCATAATTGAAAGGATATCACTTGGAAAGTAAACAAGGATTATCAGCTTCCTGGTAACGGAACCAATTTGTTTAACTAAAGAATTAGACCCTTTGACTAAAACTTATTTTTAAGATGAAAATGGGTTACTGATAATCAAGATAATGGAAATGATTAATAGACAATATTGCAGAAATAAAAGATTGACGTTGATTGTATTCGAGAATCGGATGCTTTTACAAGCTGTATTCCCCTCCCTTATATAGGAGATTCTTACAACGTACGAATCTTGCTATGGTTACTCATTAATGACTAATTATGACATTAATGAGGCGTTACAAAGGATAACGGTAATTGGGGTTCAGTTACATAACATTTGAGTAATCAATTGTGGGTCCCTGAATCTGCTCGTAGCTTTGTCTAGATTCATTCTGACCGTGCCTTTCTCCCGTTTTGATCAAGTTGAGTTTCCCGTGGCTGATAAGTTCGTGGGTTTACTAAACCTTGCCTCTTTGTACCATATCTCTTCAAGGAGTCACGTCTAGCTATCGTGTTTTCTTGTGTCCACGTGACTGGCTGAGTTATCAAAAGCTGTCTTACGTATGAAACTCTTTTTTACCAATACATATCCAACCCATATAACTGAGGGTCAGATTTTCCTTGTTCGTAGGGAGTGCTTTTGTAGGTCTGACTTTCCTGTCTATATTCCAAAGAGTAATCAAAGAATAACGTCTTACAAGACGGGATATTCTTTTGTTTATATGTATCCTTTCACTTTAGGGTTTAGACCCCCCATTGACCCAGTTATAATTGAGTTTTGCCATTTTTTCAGTATCTTCTTAGGACAAGTTGGCCCGCTTGTGTGGAGAGTTGTCGCATGTCTTAGGAGTTTGGCTTCTTTAGCCTAGGTTCCTTTTACCTTCAACCATCTTATTCACCTCTACTCTCCTACCTTATTTCGTGAAGGGTTTTTTACTCTGACTGCTAGAAGCAAAAGAGTGCTGGTAACCCCTGGAGACGATAAGGATAGGGGCTGGTACCTCCGGTATGTTGCTGTACCCACTGTTGGTTTAGTGGGTGAAGAAAATCTTCCCTTCCCTAAGAAGTGGAATCGTGCACGTGAGTATGCTTTAGCTCACATTTACTTTTTCTTGTTTTGACTTGAGATGTTTTATTAAAACCGTATCTGTTTTTTTCTTCTCTCACCAATCATGAATACTGTTGAGAATGTCTCCGGTATTCGTGATTGGGTAGAAAAATTGTTATATGTTGCTCCTTCAGAAGATAGATATTGGAAGTACCTCGTTGGGAGGTATGGTTGGCAAGTAAAGACCCACGGTAAGTGAAGCTTTTGTTCCTTCTTCTTTCCTTACTCGAGTCTCTTTTTTTTCTTGTTTAACTTTTTTCCCTTTTTAATAGGGTTCTCTGCTCGTGGGGTATCTGCTTCATCTATCCCGAAGATGTCCTTGGCTCAGGCCCAAGAAATTATTGTTGGTTCATCTTTGTCGAAGAGGAAGATTAGTGAGTCTCGTTTCGTAGAAGAGGAAGAAGAGGGTGCTTTAGTGCACAGGCCACACAGAAGGCGAATGGTTTTAGATGATGAGCTTACAGTATCAACGTTGCCTTCCGTGTTTGTGATTGAGCCCCCTGTCCTTGATGATGTTTCACATTCCCCTGTTCATGAGGGTGCTAATCTTGCTCCTGACGACGTCCCTTTGGCTGATGTCTTTCCTGCTTCTTTGAGAGAAGTTGTTTCGTCTGTTCCTCTGGCTATTTCAACTTCTGCTGTTGCTTTGCCTGTAACTTCTTCAACTTTTCAACTCACTGTGCCTGCTGCTTTGCCCGTGGATTCTCCAGCTCCTCAACCTTCAGTTCCTGTTGTTGTTCCATCTCTGCCTGCTTCCATGCCTTCCGTTAGGGAAGTAGGGTCTTCCATCAGAGAGATGCGGCAGGTGGTAATAGAGGTTCCAGCTGAAAGGAACCTTTTCAAGATAACGGGTGAGCCCGAAGTGTTGCTCAATACTTTGATAGGTCCCTCTGAGAAAGCAAAGCTATCCAGTCACGATGCTCTTACATGGGCCAATGAGGTCGTGCATACTTCTTTGAAGGTATGGTGCAAGTTATCCTCTTTCACTCTCGTATATGAGATTTACCATATTTGACTGGTTTATTTCTTATAGATTAACCTTATAGGCATGGAGCTTATGAAGAGCATTTCAAACACGGACCAAGAGACAAAAGAGTTGCAGGCTAATGTTGATAATTGGAGAGCACAGTATGATAGCCTAAGGATTTACATGGATGCTTTAAAAGAGGAAAGAAGTACCTTGAAGCGGCAGATGAGACTCATGGCAGCAGAACTTGCAGTGGAGAGGGCTTCTTGTAGTCAAGCTGATAAAGATAAGAGTGTTCTGGAGTGTTCGTTAGCGGAGCAGCTGTCCCGTGCCTCAGAAGAGATTAGAGACTTGAAGAACTTGTTGGGGCAGAAGGAGGAATACTCAGGAGAGCTCGTGCAATCACTCACTCGTACTCAAGAAGACCTTCGTAGGGCTTTAGACAAATCTCAAACTTTAGAGGAGTCGATTGTTCCATTAAGGGCCGCCCACGAAGCTGCGGAAGCGGAGAAGGACGGATTGAGAGCTGAGCTTCAAGTATGGGCAAAGGATTATGAAGATTTGGAAGAGGTGGCTGCTGTCGATGTGAGCTGGGCGTATATGAATTCTCGCCTTGACACATTGATGGAAATGAATCAAGAGGGTTTTGACCTTAGTGCTGAAATAGCCAAAACTAACCATGGAGAAGGCTCAACAAGTTCATAACCTCTCTTCACCTGATGGTGAGATTCCAGCCGCTCATGCCCTTTTATCCCCAGTTGCTCCCGCTCCTTCTGCCACTGAAGTCAACCCCTCTCTTGAAAAGATTTTGTTGGTTTATCCTTTTTTCCTTTTTCTTTGTATTAATTGGTGGTTACCCCCAGTCCTATCGGGGATAA
Source organism: Nicotiana knightiana (assembly GCA_005239525.1). Taxonomy (NCBI): domain Eukaryota; kingdom Viridiplantae; phylum Streptophyta; class Magnoliopsida; order Solanales; family Solanaceae; genus Nicotiana; species Nicotiana knightiana. The sequence continues at coordinate 18,108 of MDKJ01146605.1, read as the reverse complement.
ATTTGGATTTCCTTTAAGTCCCCAAATGACAACTTAGGGGCACCACAATGTATATAAAAATTTTATACGGCTAAGTATAAGTTAATACTTAATTTTGGCCGTTTTAATATATAAATGTTAGTTCGACTTTTGTTGAGTTTCTGTTTCACTCTTTAAGTCTTTTGCATGCTTCATTTTTCGAGGTTTTATCTTTACCTTCGAGTTTTGCATGGGGAAAGCTTTAGACTACTCGTACCTTTTTTGTAATAGGCACGGTGTCATATCAAATGTTTGCCTTTTTGTAATAGGCATAGTTTATGGAAGAGGGCCATTTATAATTTACATGAAGAAGACGTCTCAACTTCATGATAATGCAATAGAGTGATAGGAATTTTACACATGTTTAAGAATGTTTCCAAGGAAAGTTTTTTGTTTGAACTTCCATGACATTTTACATGTGTTTGGTTATCGTCTAAAACTCATGTTTGCAACTGGTTTTGTTTAACAGATTTGATATATCTTTTATTTCGTAACTGTTTTCATAGGTAACTATTTTTCGATATTAATACAAGGAAACAACTGGTTTTTACTAGTAACAGTTTCTATAAAGATTGGGGTTTTTACCCGTAATTATTTTGGAAACAGTTTTCTAATAAGTACGAGGGAAATGTTTTCTTATTCGTAACTGTTTTTATTTGATAACAGTTTCTTGAACAAATACAAGGATTTAGATCTTTCAGCCATAACTATTTTATTTGAGAACATTTTTTTGAATGAGTACATTGATGATGATCTTTTACCCCTAACTGTTTTTGTTACAACAACTTTGAATAAGTATAAAGATGTACATTTCTTTCTCGTGACTAATATTTTGCCTTTCAACCTGAATATGTTCGAAGGTTTTTGCTTTTTGCATTAGGCTTTGTATTTGGATGGCTCTTTTGATTTCTTTCGATTCTGCTCGTGGCACTTGTCTCGTTGGGTAGATGGGTCTTCAGGTTTGAGCTTTTGACTTTCTGATAGTCTTCTTTGCTTCGTCTTCGCCTTCCATATTGTATAGTCCCCCAAGTGTTTGAGCTTTGAAGAATGAAATCTCGAGCACTTGATTATTCCTTCCTTGTGGTCCTTTTCCTGAAAAGGAAAAACATTCTGGACTCGAAGGTATATAGTTTTTTAGACGATGACTGCTTAACCCTTTTAAAACGTCCATTGCTCGTTCGAGAGATGATAGAAGAAGATATCATTGCTCGCTCGAGAGATGAAGATCATTCTAGATCCAGACGTCCTGAATCAGATAGAAGGTCAGGTAAAACAGGTATGATCCTTACTTAGGACCCTCGGGACGCGATAACCGCCCCAGGTTTGAAAATACTAGGTCAGACTATAGACCACAAGGAAGAGACATAGTCTCATCCTTGTCTAGAACCAGAAAACATCGAGATGAACGACCTAAAGGTAGTACTCAAATTGGGGATCATACCTTTAATGTAAGTACTACTGAACTTGTCTCAATATTGAGGAACATGGGAGACAAGCTTAAGTGGCCCAATATTGCGTACCTGTTTTTACTTGATCTTCTATCTGATTCAGGACGTCTGGATCTGGAATGATCTTCATCTACGCGAACGCAGGATCCTACTCACGATCGTGGACCTCAACCAACTCAATCTACACGATCGCGGGTGGCTTCACGCGATCGCGTAGAGATATGTTCAACACCTGACGCCTAGCTTCTTCTACGCGAACGCGAAGTCACCCACGCGATCGCAGTAACTGAGCTGCCCAAACTCTGAGATCGCGGACTCACTCATGCGATTCCATAGAGTAAAATAATACCCGCCTCAACTTGTGCTACCCGATCGCGATTGCTCTCACGCGATTGCAGAGAAGGAATACCTGCTGCATAAAAACCAGAAATCCAGCAACTCCTAAGGCCCAAAAATGACAGTTTGAGCACCGGAAACACAGCCGAGGCCCTCGGGAACTCAGCCAAACATACCAACAAACCCCATAACATCATCTAAAATTAGTCGAGCCCTCGAAACACCAAAAACAACGCAAAAACACAAAAACCACATCAAATTCAAACCTATGAACTTTGAAATTTTGTAAATTCCACCAAGGATGCCGAAGCCATCCAAAACACCTCCGATTGACCTGAAATTTTGCACACATATCCAAAATGACATTACGAACCTGCTCCAACTTCCGGAATTCCATTCCGACCCGATAGCCTACTTTCCACTGCCGACCGAAAATCGCCAAAAACTAACTTTTGCCAATTCAAGCCTAATTCTACATCGGACATCAAAATATCATTCCGAACACACTCCTAAGTCTCAAATCACCTAACAAAGCTATCCGATCTATAAAATCCACATTCGGAGGTCGTTTATCCAATAGTCAACTTCCGATTGACTTTTCTAACTATAAGGCCAACTTAAGAGACTAAGTTTCTCATTTCTCACCATGACCACTCTGAACCCGAGTCAACCAACCCAACGCCACACAAAAGAGATGAACCACACAAGAAATAAAGCAGAAATGTGGGAAACTGGCTAAACACTCGAAACGACCGGCCGGGTCGTTACAATTTGTAATACTGATTAATAACAAATGAAATTGTAGTTATTTGTAGATATATTGTAGATAATTTGTAATACTGATTAAAAAAAATGAAATCTGTTTTTTGTTACAACACATTGACGTTATATTCTACTACTTGAGAAAAAGCGGAAAGTATGGTCCTCACAACAAGATAAGGTTTATAACCATTGATTGTTTGTTCAAGACTAGAATTGAACGAATTTATCATAAGTACATCGCTGCTCCTCCTAAAAAGAAGTTTGTTGTTGTCAAACCCCAGGACGTCGTAGCAGAATACATATTGGGGTATATATTACTCGCAAATGTTGCATGGGATCAAGCTGATTTTGTGATCATGCCCATCAACATCGTAGAAAAATTTCATTGGTTGTTGGTTGTTTTTGATATTGCCGATAGGGTTCTTTATGTGTATGATTTTATGGTCTCTTCGCATGATCATACCATTGTTGAATCTGTCGTCACCAAGTTTGCTGTTATAATCCCCCTTTAGTGTTCATTCACCAGTTTTTATGGAAAGCTTCCAAACATCAACTTCAATAACACAAAGGCATACATTGAAAAAGGTTTTACCGACCCTATTGGCATTCAGTGGTTCGTCGGTGAGATACCACAACAAAAAGAAGGGTCACTGCATGAAAAAGCTTCTTTCCTTCTATATATTTAACATTTTGTTTTTGCTCACTGTGTTCTAAATATTTACACTTTTTTTCTTTTTGCAGTGACTGTGGTGTATACGTTGCTTCCTTTGCAGAGTATGCCAGCATTGGAGACCTAGAAACTTCTAAAGATGATCTTTCTGATATTGATCAACATCGTAGACGCTATGGAACGCTACTGTGGGACTACGCTAGGATGAAGAAAGAGAATGGTGCAATTAGTGAGAGCGAGGTGACTGGCATAATAGCAAGGAAAAAAGGTGCACCAGTTGTGAACGAGAAAACACATGTCCGGAAGAATAAGAATTAGTTTCCATTTTCTGTAGGGAAAATGTAATGAACTTGTTTAGTTGCAGTTATTTCTGTAGAAATATTGTAAACAAATTGTTACTTATGAACAAGTTTGTTGAAGTTTAATTGTAGCAGATTTGTGCTACAATTATTTTACCCTATGTTTTGTTATTTTATCCAGTATACTAGTTTGAACAATAGGAAACATTCTGTAGTTTTTATCTTCACTGGTTGAAAGTTATTAGTACTTGATCTCATTATTGTTAGCATATAACTCCTTTTAACTTAATTATTATGTATTTGTCAACTCCAGATTATGTAGTTATTTTGTAGATAAATTTGTAAGAATCATTAGTAACTAATGATTTGTGCTAAAGATAATAAAACAATTGTGTATTATAGATAGAAATCATTCATAATTTAATCAAGCTATGAAAGTATGAACTCAATACAGAATAGTAATTAAACAAAATAATTTCAAACTAACCACATTAAGAGTTGAAAACACCTCAACTATTACACATCAACTATAATTCTCCTGAACTCATCAACACTTTTTAGCAAAAAATCTGTTCACCATATAAAATTTTATTTCTTCTTGGGAGCATTCTTGCAAGATCTCTTGTTATGCGCTTCTACTCCGCAGTTGCCACATGAAATCTTGTACTTCTTTGATTTACTTCATCATATGTTTTGTATCTTTGTTTTTGAGGTCTTCCTGGCTGTCTTTCCCGGTAGGTGGATTTACATCTTCTTCAGTTATATGTTGTGGCACATTCCATTTGCTTTCATCAGGCAGGGGGTCTACTGGTAATTCATATGTATGCAAGAGGCTCTCCCTTGTGTAATAAGGAGAACAATAGTTTTCATAAGACTCATTCATGTGCCTTACAGCAGCCAAAGCATGTGCACAAGGAAGTTCATCAAGCTGGAATTGTCCACAACTACATCTCTTGTTTTCAAGACAAACAATATAGCGCTTCACACCATCTATCACTGTATGAATGTGGTTTGTTGAAGCCCTCACCTACAATTACATTACAAACACACAATAAATTATCTACAATATAGCTACAAAATATCTACAATAATTCAACAAGTTTTCCACAATGTCTGTTAATATTTTACTTTGATGCAATAAATGATCAGATGTTATTGGATATATCTTACTCTAAGCAATGTTCTTTTACCCTCCAACTCTTTGTTGTATTTTTTCCCAAGGTATGTGAATATACCCTTTGCTTTCAATAACTTTTCATTAGTCCAACGTACAAGAAGAGTCCTCATGTACTGTAATAGTTCTACTATCGGCAACTCTCTTGCATCTCTTGTTACCGCATTCAACGACTCCACAATGTTCCATGTAATAGTCCAAGCTCTGTTCACTGTATCATGTACTCGAGACCATCTATGATAGCCAATATCGTATAAGTATGCGTTAACACGTGGGTCAATCTCTTCAATCTTTGACATCCTTTCATTAAATTCATCAAGCGTGTATGATCGTGCCATGGCAAAGTACAATTCGCTTAACTTTAGATGAACCATCTTGAACTTTGACCTTATATTTGTCCAAATATGCCACATGCAAGAATAATTTGGCATGTCGGTATAAACAGTAGATGTTGCCATCAAGATACTCTCATTCAGATCCGAAACAACACGCATATTTGGTTTTCCACCATATGCATGTTTGAATTGCTCAAAAAACCACTTCCACGATGCGTCATTTTCTGAATCAACAACAGCATATGCCAATGGTAATATTCTACCTACATTATGTGGCAAAAAGCAATTCAATTTATATCATAAAAAATGCAGAGGAAGAATGTCACGACCCGAAATCCCACCGTCGGGACCATGATGGCGTCTAACGTTGAACCCGCTAGACAAGCCAAGGTTCTGATTATCATGTTTATTTCCTTATTATTAGGCATTTAAAGAAAAAAGAGATAAGTGATAACAAGTATAAATAACCATGCGGAAGCTATGAAATATAACATCTTCAAGTATCTGATACTACACAATCCTTAGAAACACCCCAGAACCGGCACCACAAATCCACGGACTGTCTAAGAATACTAAAAACAAAGTCTGAATAAATAGTACAACTGTCTCAGAAATACAAGAGAAGACAGAAAGAAACAGGAATGAGATAGGAGGTGACACCAAGGCCTGCGGACGCCTGCAGGACTACCTCAGTGTCGCCTGTGGATTGAAGGATACTCCCTCGATCACTGTCCACCGGGTCTGGTACCGTAGTCTGCACAACATAAAGAAGTGCAGGTGTAGCATCAGTACAACCGACTCCATGTACTGAGTAAATGTGGAGCCTAACCTCGGCGAAGTAGTGACGAGGCTAGGACACAACAAATAATAAACTCCTGTACAATTCAATAATATATAACAAAAATAACGGTAGGAAGTAAAATAGTTAAGTACAAATACGGGGAAAACATGCTGGGTTACAAAGGGGAAAACACTTATTGAGTAATAGAACATGACAACCGTCTAATATCAAAATAACAACAGAGAACAAACCAGTGCACGACATCACCCTTCGTGCTTTACTCTCGTTCACACCAAAACAAGTGCACAACATCACCCTTCGTGTTTTACTCTCGTTCTCACCAAAACAAGTGCACGACATCACCCTTCGTGCTTTTACCTCACAATATCATGGCACGACATTAACCTTCGTGCATTATCTCTCATATCATGGCATGATATCACCCTTCGTTCTTTTAAAAATATAAAATCATGGCACGACATCACCTTCGTGCTTTACAGTCTCATCCTCACAATGCAATAAATAAATACACGGCATCACCCATCGTGCTTTACACTCTTCCTCACCCAAACAATAACCAGAACAAAGATTTGGCAAGGAAGGACCACAATACAAACCATGACTTTGCAACATCCCGACAAGGGAACAATAACAGAAATATCACCGTCCCGGCAAGGGACACAACTATAACCAATCTCACTGAATGTACAACAGAACCAAATAATCCTCAACCGGACAACTAACCAACAATGTTCACAACCAAGTATTTCCAATAATTTTATAATCTCCGAAATAAAATCTACTTCATAACACAGTGGATATCGAAGAATAACACATATACCATAAGATATGACTCACGGGCATGCTTGACAAAAAGGTATAGGTACTCGTCACCTCACCTATACATTGAACATGATAATAACCCATAGCACATATGGCTCAACACCTATTCCCTCAAGCTAAGGTTAGGCCAAACACTTACCTCGGCTCCAAGAATGTAAATCAAGCCTCTAACACCGCTTTTCATTTCGAACCCGACTCCGAAACAATCGTGTCTATACATAATCGACTCAATAATATCAATAATTACTCAAAAATTCAATTCCAAAGCCTAATTATAGATTTCCCAACATTCTTCCAAAAATTCAAAAATTCGGCCCCAGGCCCGCTTGGTCAAAACACGATGTTCAGACCAAAATCCGATCACCCATTCTCCCATGAGCCTGAATATACAATTTGTTTTGAAATCCAACTCCAAACTGAGGTCAAATTCCTAAAAATTCAAAAAGCCCTAACTCTACCCAAAACCCCAATTTCCACCCTTTAATTCCATGATTTTAGGCCTACAATCTAATAATTGTTGATGAAAATTGAAGAAAATGAAGTTAGGATTACTTATCTATGAAGCTATGGTGGAAAAGGTGCTCGAAAATCGCCTAAGAGGGTTGGGGAAGAAGAGGGGTTGCGAAATATGGTGAAAATCCCGTAAGTGTTCTGTTTTGGGTATTAAAAATAACTGGGCAAAAATTACTCTATGCGTTCGCAGTACATGCTCCGCGTTTGAACAGTGTTCCCTATTATACCCTCCGCGATCGCGCCTGATCAGGTGCGTCAGCACAAGCCTAGCACCCCCAGCCTCTGACCTCCTTAACCCTGTGCGTTCGCGATGGGGTTAATGCGTTCGCATAGGGTCTCCTACCTGAAGCTCCGCAATCACACCCCTGATGCTGCATTCGCACTGCCTTAAAATCTACCCAGCCCCATCCCACACATAACCCTGTGTGTTCGCACTCCCTTGAGTGCGTTCGCATAGGGTAATTTCCTAGACACCAGCTTGTCACGACCCGAAATCCCACCGTCAGGACCGTGATGGCATCTAACGTTGAACCGGCTAGACAAGCCAACGTTCTGGTTAACATGTTTATTTCCTTATTACTAGGCATTGAAAGAAAAAGCGATAAGTGAACAAGTATAAATAACCATGCGGAAGCTATGAAATATAACATCTTCAAGTATCTGATACTACAAAATCCTTAGTAACACCCCAGAACTGGCACCACAAATCCACGAACTGTCTAAGTATACTGAAAAGAAAGTCTGAATATACAGTACAACTGTCTCAGAAATACAAGAGAACACAAACAAAAAATAGGAATGAGATAGGAGGTGACGGCAAGGCCTGCGGACGCCTGCAGGACTACCTCAGTGTCGCCTGTGGACTGAAGGATACTCCCTCGATCACTGTCCACCGGGTCCGGTACCGTAATCTGCACAACCTAAAGAAGTACAGGTGTAGCATCAGTACAACTGACCCCATGTACTGAGTAAGTACCGAGCCTAACCTCGGCGAAGTAGTGATGAGGCTAGGACATGACAAATAATAAACACATGTGCAATTCAATAATATATAACAGAAATAACGGTAGGAAATAAAACAGTTAAGTACAAATATGGAGAAAACCTGCTGGGGTACAAAGGGGAAAACACTTATTGAGTAACAGAACATGACAACCGTCTAATATCAAAATAACAACAGAGAAAAAACCAGTGCACGACATCACCCTTCGTGTTTTACTCTCGTTCTCACCAAAACAAGTGCATGGCATCACCCTTCGTGCTTTACTCTCGTTCTCACAAAACAAGTGCACGACATCACCCTTCGTGCATTTACCTCATAATATCATGGAAGGACATTATCCTTCGTGCATTATCTCTCATATCATGGAACAACATCACCCTTCGTGCTTTTAAAAATATAAAATCATGGCACGGCATCACCCGTCGTGCTTTACACTCTCATCTTCACAATGCAATAAATAAATACACAGCATCACCCTTCGTGCTTTACACTCTTCCTCACCCAAAAAATAACTAGAATAACAATTTGGCAAGGAAGGACCACAATACAAACCATAATTTTACAACATCCTAGCAAGGGAACAATAACAGAAATATCACAGTCCCGGCATGGGACACAACTATAATCAATCTCACTAAATGTACAACATAACCAAATAATCCTCAATCAGACGACTAACCAACAGTGTTCACAAAAAAGTATTTCCAATAATTTTATAATCTCCGAAATGAAATCTACTTCATAACATAATGGATATCGAAGAAAAACACATATACCATAAGATATGACTCACGGGCATGCTTGACAACAAGGTATAGGTACTCGTCACCTCACCTATACATTGAACATGATAATAACACGTAGCACATATGACTCAACGCCTATTCCCTCAAGCTAAGGTTACGCCAAACACTTACCTTCGGACAAAAACCTGATCACCCATTCTCCCACGAGCCTGAATATACAATTTGTTTTGAAATCCAACTCAAAAACGAGGTCAAATTCCTAAAAATTCAAAAATCCCTAACTCTACCCGAAACCCCAATTTTCACATTTTAATTCCATGATTTTAGGCTTAGAATCTAATAATTGTTGATGAAAATGGAAGAAAATGAAGTTAGGATTACTTATCTATGAAGCTATGGTGGAAAAGGTGCTCCAAAATCGCCTAAGAGTGTTGGGGAAGAAGAGGGGTTGCGAAATATGGTGAAAATCCCGTAAGTGTTCCGTTTTGGGTATTAAAAATAACTGGGAAAAAATTACTCTATGCGTTCGCAGTACATGCTCCATGTTTTCACAGTGTTCCCTATTATACCCTCCGCGATCGCGCCAGATCAGGTGCGTCCGCACTAGCCTAGCACCCCCAGCCCCCTGACCTCCTTAACCCTGTGCGTTCGCGATGGGGTTAATGCGTTCGCATAGGGTCTCCTACCTGAACCTCCACGATCGCACCCCTGATGCTGCATTCGCACTACCTTAAAATCTACCCAGCCCCATCCCACACATAACCCTGTGCGTTCGCACTCCCTTGAGTGCGTTCGCATAGGGTAATTTCCTAGACACCAGCTTGTCACGACCCGAAATCCCACCATCGGGACCGTGATGGCATCTAACGTTGAACCCTCTAGACAAGCCAACGTTCTGGTTAGCATGTTTATTTCCTTATTATTAGGCATTGAAAGAAAAAGCGATAAGTGAACAAGTATAAATAACCATGCAGAAGCTATGAAATATAACATCTTCAAGTATCTGATACTACAAAATCCTTAGTAACACCCCAGAACTGGCACCACAAATCCACGAACTTTCTAAGAATACTAAAAACAAAGTCTGAATAAACAGTACAACTGTCTCAGAAATACAAGAGAACACAAACAAAAAACAGGAATGAGATAGGAGGTGACGCCAAGGCCTGCGGACGCCTGCAGGACTACCTCAGTGTCACCTGTGGACTGAAGCATACTCCCTCGATCACTGTCCACCGGGTCCGGTACCGTAATCTGCACAACCTAAAAAAGTGCAGGTGTAGCATCAGTACAACCGACCCCATGTACTGAGTAAGTGCCAAGCCTAACCTCGGCGAAGTAGTGAAGAGGCTATGACACGACAAATAATAAACACATGTGCAATTCAATAATATATAACAGAAATAACGGTAGGAAATAAAACAGTTAAGTACAAATACAGAGAAAACATGCTGAGGTACGAAGGGGAACACACTTATTGAGTAACAGAACATGACAACCGTCTAATATCAAAATAACAACAGAGAACAAACCAGTGCACGACATCACCCTTCGTGCTTTACTCCCGTTCTCACCAAAACAAGTGCATGGCATCACCCTTCGTGCTTTACTCTCGTTCTCGCAAAACAAGTGCACGGCATCACCCTTCGTGAATTTACCTCATAATATCATGGCACGACATTATCCTTCGTGCATTATCTCTCATATCATGGCACAACATCACCCTTCGTGCTTTTAAAATTTAAATTCATGGCACGGCATCACCCTTCGTGCTTTACACTCTCATCTTCACAATGCAATACATAAATACACAACATCACCCTTTGTGCTTTACACTCTTCCTCACCCAAACAATAACTAGAATAACGATTTGGCAAGGAAGGACAAATATACAAACCATAATTTTATAACATCCCAGCAAGGGAACAATAATAGAAATATCACCGTCCCGGCAAGGGACACAACTATAATCAATCTCACTGAATGTACAACATAACCAAATAATCCTCAACCAGACAACTAACCAACAGTCTTCACAACAAAGTATTTCCAATAATTTTATAATCTCCGAAATGAAATCTACTTCATAACACAATGGATATCGAAGAAAAATACATATACCATAAGATATGACTCACGGGCATGCTTGACGACAAGGTATAGGTACTCGTCACCTCACCTATACATTGAACATGATAATAACACGTAGCACATATGACTTAACGCCTATTCCCTCAAGCTAAGGTTACGCCAAACACTTACCTCGGCTCCAAGAATACAAATCAAGCCTCTAGCACCGCTTTTCCTTTCAAATCCGACTCCTAAACAATCGTATCTATACATAATCGACTCAATAATATAAATAATTACTCAATAATTCAATTCCAAAGCCTAATTATAGATTTCCCAACATTCTTCCAAAAATTCCAAAATTCGGCCCTGGGCCCGCTTTGTCAAAACATGAGGTTCGGACCAAAATCCGATCACCCATTCTCCCACGAGCCTGAATATACAATTTGTTTTGAAATCCAACTCCAAAATGAGGTCAAATTCCTAAAAATTCAAAAATCCCTAACTCTACCCAAAACCCCAATTTTCACCTTTTAATTCCATGATTTTAGTCCTAGAATCTAATAATTGTTGATGAAAATGGAAGAAAATGAAGTTAGGATTACTTATCTATGAAGCTATGGTGGAAAATGTGCTCCAAAATCGCCTTAGAGGGTTGGGGAAGAAGAGGGGTTGTGAAATATGGTGAAAATCCCATAAGTGTTCTGTTTTGGGTATTAAAAATCACTGGGCAAAAATTAGTCCGTGCATTCGCAGTACATGCTCCGCGTTTGCACAATGTTCCCTATTATACCCTCCGCGATCGCGCCTGATCAGGTGCGTCCGCACTAGCCTAGCACCCCCAGCCCTCTGACCTCCTTAACCATGTGCGTTCGCGATGGGGTTAATGCGTTCGCATAGGGTCTCCTACCTGAAGCTCCGCGATCGCACCCCTGATGCTGCGTTCGCACTGACTTAAAATCTACCCAGCCCCATCCCACACATAACCTTGTGCGTTCGCACTCCCTTGAGTGCGTTTGCATAGGGTAATTTCCTGGACACCAGCTACAGCACTAAAACACCAGATTTTTCCTATGTTTTGCACCCCACACCTACCCGAAAGTCACCCTAGCCCTCGGGGCTCAAAACCAAATATACACACAAACTCAAAAACATCCTACAGACTTATTCGAGTAATTAAACTACCGAAATAACATCATAAACATCGAAGTAAACCTCAAAATCTATAAAAATTATCAAAACTTCATGAACTTCAAATTTTCCATTTTCAGTCCGAATCACCTGAAATTGAGTCGTTTTTTACCAAATTTCACAGGTAGCACAAAATAAACATATTGAACCTGTTCCGGGATCCGGAACCATAATACGGGCCCGATAACACAGGTTTCACATCAATTCTAATTTTCAAAAACCTTTGTATTTTTCAGAAAAAAATTTTCTTTACAAATTCATTTCTCGGACTTGGGACCTCGGAATTTGATTCCGGGCATACGCCCGAGTCCCATATTTTTCTAAAGACCCTGTGGGACCGTCAAATCATGGATCCGGGTCCGTTTATCAAAAATGTTGACCAAAGTCAACTTTATTCAAATAATTATTATACAAAATCTTCATTTTATCCATTTTTCACATAACGAGTTCCCGACTATACGCCTGGGTTGTGCACGCACATCGAGGTGAGATAAAAGGAGGTTTTCATGGCCTCGAAATACAGATTTAGCTAAAATTACACGGGATGACCTTTTGGGTCATCACAAAGAAATATACATACAAACTACAACTTTTCAACAATAAATCTACAATACATACAAAAACATACAAACTACAATATTTCTACAATATTTCTATAATAAATCTACAATACCTGCTGCATCCATTGTGGTAGCTGTTAACATTATTCCCCTGTGTGCTGACTTTAAGAAGGTCCCATCAACTACTACAACTGGCCTACAATATTTCCAACCATTGATTGACGTACAAATCGCAACAAATGCATACAAGAAATAGTCATCGTCAGTCTTCTTCAATTTAACTACTGACCCCGAATAAGTCTTCTCCACAATATACAAATAACTAGGCGATCGACTGTAGGAGTCAGCAGGATGACCTCTCAAAAATTCCAAAGCCTTTTTCTTTTCTCTCCAAGCTTGCATGTATGTTAAGTTCACACTGTGTTCAGACAACATATCCGTTTGTATGTCTTTTGGTGTGTTAATTCTCTTAGGATCAACATATTTTGGTATAACTATGCTACCCACTACCATGGCAGTAGGTTTGCGTTGTGTGTATGTATTGTCCATCAAAGAGCATGTGTATAGTTGTTGAATTTTCGAATCTTGAACATTGCCGAATCATTTATGCTGGTTGACTTGAAGTGCCATGTACAATTTTCCCCAACACATACCAGGCAGTAGCTACAGAAAAAAATAATAATTTAAATAAGTATGAAAAATGTAGAGTTAAAAACAAAAGGCTATTCTAGCATAGAAATAGCACATTTAACAATTTATATACAAAAAAAATTACAAACTATCTACAATTTGTATTCAAAGTTATCACAGAAAATGAAGAAGTAAAAAAATATAAATAGACTACAAATTAAACAAAAAATGATTTTTGACCATTGATCTGTTCCTACCTTCTAGCACTAGATCTTTTCACCCTAAATTGGAACTTGTTCATGACAGAATAATGCTTCATTGTACTGGCAATTGTTTGCTTGTCTTTGTATACTTGGCCTACTTCAATAACAGTTGGTATATTTTCTGTTATGGTTATACTTTCATATTCCACTATCGCCGAGATGTTGGCATATCAATTAAATTCAGTGTTCCAGATGAACCTGCAAAAAATTAAAACTAAATACAATTATGAACTATATTGTAGATAAGTAAAATTGTATAACAAATGAAATTTAATATTTATATTGATCTGCACTTGTTATGTAGTTTTTTTTGTAGAAATATTGTAGAGCAAATGAAATTCAATAGTAATATATATCCAACATGATATGTAGTTTTTTTGTAAAAATATTGTAGATCAAATAAATATAAACAAATTTCACTACTGATGTAACAAATCAAACCAACAATTGTGTTCGAATTAGAGATACTCAATTCCAAACCGAAATCACGCACTGTTATACATAGCGGATACATTCCTAAGCTTTTGTTTTCCTTTTTCGTCTCCATGTATACTCGAACTCCCATATCATTCATAATTTCCATTGGAGGACAATGTTCGTTGACAATGTATTTTTGATTTCGATTATTTTTCTGATGTATCGATCATTAGATGCTCTGCGATTGTTGAATTCAATAGGCTATAACTTGCATCTTCGCTGACTACAATTCCATCGACCTGAAAATATCTGTATCTCCCAAAGTTATCCCAATTCCCATTTAGCTCAAGCATAATAGCGATTTTCGACATAATTGCACGTGATTCAGTAAAATTATAGCTACTTTATTTGATTTTGATTGTGAAATCAGAATATACAGTGAAAACAAAGTATTTTCAAAAAAAACGGAGTGCCGAAATTGTGAGAGAAACATGTTTAATTAATAGCGAGATTTGCGTCGAAGAAATTCTGGAAGAATCCTTAATATCCCAAATCCGCGCGCCTATAAAACGAATTATATAGCTGAAAGGATTATGTTTAAATGAATTGTTTATATTTTGTAGAAAAAATATGTCCAGGTTGGGTAATATGCTAATCATGAAATTTTTTGGTAATATAGTTTCATATATGGTATAGGAATGAAAAAATTAATTTTGTTATTGAAAGACAAAAATAAAATCTACATTATTTAATAACAAAAAAAAAGATTTTTTTCTAGCCTTGAAATATCAAGAAAATCTACATAATAGTTCTACAACAAAATACGACTAATAATAACAAAATTTGCAAGATGAAATTTGTCGTTTACTTTTCCACATGCTTTAATATGATTAACAAAAGGTACGATATGTGTAACTTTCATACATCTTACGGACCCTATGATGCATGTAAATATTTTCATGCGCGAGCTGTATAGAAGGTAACTTTGGTGAGCTTTAACTTCAGCGAGAGGGTGCCCAGGATCTGAAGATGCAGTCTTTTCTTTGCAGAACCAGAGCCGCAGGTGCTGACCCCCTTTCGCAGGTGCGATCCCTGCCAGCCCCTCCCTTTCAGCAGATCCGGGTCTTGATCCGAAGAAGCGTGACCGCAGGTGCGGTCCACTCGCCGCAGGTGCGAAAGCACTGGAGGTAGTGAGGTCATTTTAAAATCGAGACTTAGGCATATTTGAGGGAATTTATTACATCCTTGGGCGATTTAGGAGCTCCCAAAGCAGAGATTTTGGGGTAGCACCTTGAGGTAATGTATTTCCTACTTAATGTGAGTTTATTACTTAGTTTTTGGGCAGATTAACACACAAAGATTAGTGAAAATTATGGGTTTAGAGTAAAACGTAGGGTTTTGATAAAAAATAGGATTTAACCACGGAATTTGTTATGGAATCGAGCAAAAATCATATATTATTGATCCTTAGGTTATGGGTAACAACTTTCCTTAAATACTTTCGGAATCCGAGCATGTGGGTCCAGGGGTGAACTTTAGGAATCTTGCAAACTAGGTTGGGTGACCATCTAAATAGGAAATTTGGGAACTTTTGAGCATGGGTTGATTAATTTATGTAATGTTTGGTTAGTTTCGAGTTGTTGGGCGACGAATTTGGAGATTCAGGCGCATTCTTGAATCAGGAAGTAGGCTCCCTTCTAACCTCGTACGAGGGAACCTTCCCCCTAGGTGAAATAATTGATCATGTGAATAATTGTGGGGGACTACGTACGTACTATGTGACAAGGGTCCGTGCATAGTGACTATTCTTGCTATGTCCGGGTAGTTTAGGTTTACACCATGCCTTGTGAACATTGTTAACTAATTTACATGCGCTATCATCATTGGTGAAAGTTTATATTAATATCTTAAGAATTTAAAGGTTTCGAGTAAATCATTAATTTGAAAAATGGATTGAGGAGAATGTGTTATGTTTATGTGAAATCTCTTGGCAATTATATTCTGCGAGCGGGGTGATTTCTTCGATTACTCTCATGGGAGCGGGCCGTTCACCTCGGCAGATTAATAAATTCATCTACGGTTCGCGTCGTTCGACCCTTCGGCAGTACATATTTTTTTTTGTTGGATCTGGTCGTACGTCCTCGGAACATTATGCGCGTGTTATTTTCTTGGTATTTTCCTGTGATTGTTAAACCGTTAAAAGGCCATGGAGAATAAATTAGTAACATGTTTGATAGGAATTTACACATAAATGTACTTGTGGAAAGAGTTGTCATTTCTTGTCTTTATTGTTATTCATCTTTGCTATTCATGCTTAGCCTTATTTTTAAATAAATTATATTGGCCCTAGTAAGTGTCAAGTCAACCTCTCGTCACTACTTCTTCGAGATTAGACTGGATACTTACTAGGTACATAATGTTTATCTACTTATGCTACGCTTCTGTACTTAATTGTACAGGTTTTGAGGCAGGTGCATTCGATTATTTGTCCGTACCACGTTCTTGACTTTACGAGATCAGAGAAGTCACGGTGAGCTGCTTCTCTTTATGCGGTTCAGCAGCACGTTGGAGTCTTTCCCCTTTGTTATTCTGTCTATATCCTCTCAGACAGTAGGATAAACGTATTCTTTTGATTCCTTCTACTAGATGCCTGTATACTTGTGACACCAGTTCCTAGTACACACATTGGTGGACTATTCTTTTGGAAATGTAACTATTTAAACTTAACTTCTTGATCATTGCAATTAAATTTGCCTTTGATATTTGTTATTTTCTCATGCTTGTGACAAAAACTCGAGTATTATTAATAAAGTTTTATAAAGTTAAATGGAACTCAGTGGACTAATTGTGTTGGCTTGCCTAACGTCAGTGTTAGGCTCCATCGCGACCTAGATTAGGATTTGGACCGTGACAACATGGTATCAGAGATCTAGGTTCACGTAGGTCTCACAAGTAACAGGCAAACCTAATAGAGTCTTGCGGATCGGTACAGAGACGTCTGTATTTATCTTCAGGAGGCTATGGGGTGTTAGGAAATCTCTCTTTATTCATCTTCTGTCGTGCAATTGATATTATATTAAATCTCACTCTTCTATTCTTTCACAGATGGTGAGGAGGCGCACAACCGATGTTCCAGACCCGGGAGGGACCGGTCCCCCCTGTTGCAAGAGGCCGAGGTAGAGGGTGGGGGAGGGAACCGGCCCGAGGTAGGGGACAGGGGCGTCCTAGAGCTTCCCCAGTTGCACCACCAATAGAGGACCCTATTGTTGAGGAGCAGAGCGAGGTTCCCGTGGCAGAGCCTGCCCCGGTGGATTTCATGATAGTGCCGGGCTTTCAGGAGGTCATGGGCCATATGATGTGATTCATGGATACTATGACCCATGCTGGTTTATTTCTAGCGGACCAGGCCACATCTCAGGCGGAAGGGGGAGCACAGACCCCTACTGCCCAGGCCCCAGGACATGCAGCTGTGGTTTATTAGACTTCGGGTACCCTACCCGCAGGCGGGCCCCAGCCAATTACAGCAGTAACACCTAAGCCCCGACCAGCTGCGGACGGTGATCCGCAGAAGTTATTGATAGATGGACCAGACTTCACCCTCCTATCTTCGGGGCCGAGCGTCATGAGGATTCTTAGGATTTCACTGATAGGTGCAGGGACAGACTGCACAACATGAGGATACTGGAGTCCCATGGGGTTGACTTCACCACTTTTTAGTTGGAGGGCAGGGCCCGTAGATGGTGGCAATCTCATGTTCTTGGCCGGCTAGCGGATTCTCCCCTATCACTTGGGAGAAGTTCACACAGCTTTTTCTGGACATGTATATTCCACCCTCTGAGAGGGAAGAGCTGCGGTACCAGTTCGAGCAGCTTGAGTAGGGTCAGATGTCAGTGGCCGACTATGAGGTGAGGTTTTCTGAGTTGTCTCGTCATGCACTTATGATACTTCCTACTAACACAGAGAGTGCTGAGGTTTGTAGCAGGGTAGCTGATGAGTGGCTAGAATTCGTGATTTTAAGCATTATATACCTCGCATTTTATGAGCTTTAA
>ML374153.1:2806-14580 GCA_005239525.1 Nicotiana knightiana | reverse complement strand
TAATTGACATAAAATGCCAAAAAATGTAACTTGATCATTTTGAAGCGTTGGTTATGGTTCCTTGGGTCGTATTTGATGTCCCGGTCAAATATCATGCGATCCGGTACCAGCTCCGTACCAACGCCTCCGGCCTGGACCATGGCAGGCGATAATACGGGCACAACTGGCGAAATTCCAGTTTAATTGCAATAAATTGCCAAAATATAACTTAATCATTTCGAAGCGGTGGTTATGGTTCCTTGGGTCTTATTTGATGTCCCGGACAAATATCATGTGATCCGGTACAGGCTCCATACCATGGCGTCCGACCTGGACTATTGCAGATGATAATACAAGCACGACTTGCAGAATTCCAGTTTAATTGCCATAAAATACCAAAAAGTGTAACTTGATCATTTCGAAGAGTTTATTATGGTTCCTTGGGTTGTATGTGATGTCCTGGAAATATATCATGCGAGTTGGTACCGGCTACGTACCAAGGCGTCCGTCCCGGACCATGGAATGAGATAATGTAGGCACGACTTGGCGGAATTCTAGTTTAATTGCCATAAAATGCTCAAAAAATGTAACTTGATCATTTCGAAACGTTGGTTATGGTTCCTTGGGTCGTATTTGATGTCCCGGAGAAATATCATGTGATCCGGTGCCGGATCCGTACCAAGGTGTCCGGCCTGGACTATGGCAGGCAATAATACAAGCATGACTGGCGGAATTCCAGTTAAATTGCCATAAAATTCCAAAAAATGTAACTTGATAATTTTGAAGCTTTGGTTATGAACCCTTGGGTTGTATTTGATGTCCCGGATAAATATCATGCGATTCGGTGCCGGATACGTACCAAGGCATCCGACCAGGACCATGGAAGGCGATAATGCAAGCACGACTTGGCGGAATTCTAGTTTAATTGCCAAAAAATGCCAAAAAATGTAACTTGATCCTTTAGAAGTGTTGGTTATGGTTTCTTGGGTATTTTATATCCCGGACAAATATCATGAGATCCGGTACCGACTCCGTATCAAGGCGTCTGGCCTGGACCATGGCAGGCGATAATACATCCACCACTGACGGAATTTCAGTTTATTTGCCATAATGCCAAAAAATGTAACTTGATCATTTCGAAGCGTTGGTTATGGTTACTTGGAGCGTATTTGATGTACCGGACAAATATCATGCTATCCGGTACCGGCTCCGTACCAAGGCATCTGACCTGGACCATGGCAGGCAATATTACATGCACGACTGACGGAATTCCACTTTAATTGTCATAAAATGAAAAAAAATGTAACTTGATAATTTTGAAGCGTTGGTTATGGTTCCTTGGGTCATATTTAATGGCCCGGAAAAATATCATGCGACCCGGTACCGGCTTCGTACCAAGGTGTCCGGCCTGGACCATGGCAGGCAATAATACAGGCACGACTGGCGGCATTCCAGTTTAATTGTCATAAAATGCCAAAAAATGTAACTTGATCATTTCAAAGCGTTGTTTATGGTTACTTGGATCGTATTTGATGTACCAGACAAATATCATACGATCCGGTACTGGCTCCATACCAAGGCGTCCGACCTGGACTATTGCAGGCGATAATACATGCGCGACTGACGAAATTCAAGTTTAATTGTCATAAAATGCCAAAAAATGTAACATGATAATTTCGAAGCGTTGGTTATGGTTCCTTGGGTCAGAGCCAGTACCGGATCGCATGATATTTGTCTGGGACATCAAATACGACCCAAAGAACCATAACAAACGCTTCAAAATGATCAAGTTACATTTTTTGGCATTTGATGCAAAATTAAATTGGAATTCCTTGAGTCGTGCCAGTATTATCGCCTACCATGGTCCAGGCCGGACGCCTTGGTACTGAGCCAGTTCCCGATCGCATGATATTTCTCCAGGACATCAAATACGACCCAAGGAACCATAACCAACGCTTCGAAAAGATCAAGTTACATTTTTTGGCATTTTATGGAAATTAAACTGGAATTCCGCCAGTCGTGCCTGTATTATCGCCTGCCATGATCTAGGCCGGACGCCTTGGTATGAAGCCGGTACCGAATCGTATGATATTTGTCCGGGACATTAAATATGCCCTTAGGAACCATAACCAACGTTTTGAAATGTTCAAGTTACATTTTTTGGAATTTGATGGCAATTAAACTGGAATTCCGCTAGTCGTGCATGTATTATCGCCTAACATGGTCCAGGCTGGACTCCTTGGTATGGAGCCGGTACCGGATCGCATGATATTCTTCCGGGACATCAAATATGACCCAAGGAACCATAACCAACGCTTCAAAATGATCAAGTTACATTTTTTGTCATTTTATGGCTATTAAACTGGAATTCTGCCAGTCGTGCCTGTAGTATCGCCATCCATGGTCTAGGTCAGACGCATTGGTATGGAGCGTGTACCGGATTGCATGATATTTTTTTGGAACATCAAATATGACCCAAATAGACATAACCAACTCTTCGAAATGATCAATTTAAATTTTTTGGCATTTTATGTCAATTAAATTGGAATTCCGCCGGTCGTGCTTGTATTATCGCCTGCCAGCGTCCAGGCTGGACGCTTTGGTACGGAGCCCGTACCGGATAGCAAGATATTTTTCAGGGACATAAAATACTACCCAAGGAACCATAACATACGCTTTGAAATGATTAAGTTACATTTTGGAATTTTATGGCAATTAAATTGGAATTCTGCGAGTCGTGCCTCTATTATCGCCTGCCACGGTCTAGGTCGGACACCTTGGTATAGAGCCGTTACCGGATAGCANAATTAAACTGGAATTCCGCCAGTCGTGCATGTAATATCGCCCGCCATGGTCCAGGCTGGATGCCTTGGTACGGAGCCGGTACCGGATAGCATTGTATTTCTCCGGGACATCAAATACTACCCAACGAACCATAACCAACGCTTCAAAATGATCAAGTTACATTTTTTGCATTTTTTGGCAATTAAACTGGAATTTCACCAGTCGTGCATGTAATATCACCCGCCATGGTCGAGGCCGAACGCCTTGGTACGGAGCCGGTACCGGATCGCATGATATTTTTCCAGGACATCAAATACGACCCAAGGAACCATAACCAACGCTTCGAAATGATCAAGTTACATTTTTTGTCATTTTATGGCAATTAAACTGGAATTCCGCCAGTCGTGCCTGTATTATCGCCTGCCATGGTTCAGGCCAGACGCCTTGGTACGGAGCCGGTAGCGGATCGCATGATGTTTTTCATGGACAGGAAATACGACCCAAGGAACCATAACTAACGCTTCAAAATGATCAAGTTACATATTTTGGCATTTTATGGCAATTAAATTGGAATTCCTTGAGTCGTGCCTCTATTATCGCCTGCCATGATCCAGGCCACATGCCTTAGTACGGAGTCGGTACCGAATGATATTTTTCCGGGACATCAAATATGTCCTTAGGAACCATAACCAACATTTCGAAATGATTAAGTTACATTTTTTAGAATTTTATGGCAATTAAACNATCAAATATGACCCAAGGAACCATAACCAACGCTTCAAAATGATCAAGTTACATTTTTTGTCATTTTATGCCTATTAAGTTGGAATTCCGCCAGTCGTGCCTGTATTATCGCCATCCATGGTCCAGGCTGGACGCCTTAGTATGGAGCTTGTACCGGATCGCATGATATTTGTCCGCGACATCAAATATGACCCAAATAACCATAACCAACGCTTCAAAATGATCAATTTACATTTTTTGGCATTTTATGTCAATTAAACTGGTATTCCGCCAGTCGTGCTTGTATTATTGCCTGCCATGGTCCAGACCGGATGCCTTGGTACGGAGCTAGTACCGGATCGCATGATATTTGTCCGGGACATCAAATACGGCCCAAGGAACCACAACCAATGCTTTGAAATGATCAAGTTACATTTTTTGGCATTTTATGGCAATTAAACTGGAATCTGCCTGTCGTGCCTGTATTATCCCCTACCATGGTCTAGGCCGGACGCCTTGGTACGAAGCCAGTACCGGATAGCATGATATTTGTCCGGGACATCAAATACGACCAAAGGAACCATAACCAATGCTTCGAAATGATCAAGTTATATTTTCTAGCAATTAAACTAGAATTCTGCCAGTCGTGCATGTATTATCGCTTGCCATGGTCCAGGCTGGACGCCTTGTTACGGAGCCGGTGCCAGATCGCATGATATTTGTCCGGGACATCAAATATGACCCAAGGAACCATAACCAACGCTTCGAAATGATCAAGTTATATTTTTTGGAATTTTATGGCAAATTAAACTGGAATTCCGCCAGTCGTTCCTATATTATCGCCTGCCATGGTCCAGACCGGACGCCTTGGTACGGAGCCGGTACCGGATCGCATGATATTTGTCCGGGACAGAAAATACGACCCAAGGAACCATAACCAACACTTCTAAATGATCAGGTTATATTTTTTGGGATTTTATGACAATTAAACTGGAATTTCGCCAGTCGTGCCTGTTTTATCGCCATCCATGGTCCAGACCGGACGCCTTGGTATGGAGCGTGTACTGGATCGCATGATATTTGTCCGGGAAATCAAATATGACCCAAGGAACCATAACCAACGCTTTGAAATGATCAATTTACATTTTTTGGCATTTTATGGCTATTAAACTGGAATTCCGCCAGTCGTGCATGTATTATCGCCTGCCATAGTCCAGACCAGACGCCTTCGTACGGAGCTAGTACCGGATCGCATGATATTAGTCCGGGACATCAAATATGACCCAAAGACATAACCAACGCTTCGAAATGATCAATTTACATTTTATGGCATTTTATGTCAATTAAACTGGAATTCCCCCAGTCGTGCTTCTATTATCGCCTACCATGGTCCAGGCTGGACGCTTTGGTACGGAGCCCGTACCGGATAGCAAGATATTTGTCAGGGACAGAAAATACTACCCAAGGAACCATAACATACGCTTTGAAATTATTAAGTTACATTTTTTGGCATTTTATGGCAATTTAATTGGAATTCCCCCAGTCGTGCCTCTATTATCGCCTGCCATGGTCTAGGTCGGACACCTTGGTATAGAGCCGGTACCGGATAGCATGATATTCCATCAAATACGACCCAAGGAACCATAATCAACGTTTCGAAATTATCAAGTTACATTTTTGGCATTTTAAGGAAATTAAACTGGAATTCCCCCAGTCGTGCCTCTATTATCGCCTGCCATGGTCTAGGTCGGACACCTTGGTATAGAGCCGGTACCGGATAGCATGATATTCCATCAAATACGACCCAAGGAACCATAACCAACGCTTCAAAATGATCAAGTTACATTTTTGGCATTTTAAGGAAATTAAACTGGAATTCCGCCAGTCGTGCCTATATTATCGCTTGCCATGGTGCAGGCTAGACGCCTTGGTACGGAGCCGGTAGCGGATCACATGATGTTTCTCTTGGACAGCAAATACGACCCAAGGAACCATAACCAATGCTTCGAAATGATCAATTTACATTTTTTGTCATTCTATGGCAATTAAACTGGAATTCCGCCAGTCGTGCCTATATTATCGCTTGCCATGGTGCAGGCTAGACGCCTTGGTACGGAGCCGGTAGCGGATCACATGATGTTTTTCTTGGACAGCAAATACGACCCAAGGAACCATAACTAATGCTTCGAAATGGTCAAGTTACATTTTTTTGCATTTTATGGCAATTAAATTGGAATTCCTTGAGTCGTGCCTCTATTATTGCCTGCCATGATCCAGGTTTGACTCCTTCGTACGGAGTCGGTACCGGATTGCATGATATTTTTCCGGGACATAAAATATGAGCTTAGGAACCATAACCAACATTTCGAAATGATGAAGTTACATTTTTTGGAATTTTATGGAAATTAAACTGGAATTCCGCTAGTCGTGCATGTATTATCGCCATCCATGGTCCAGACCGGACGCCTTGGTATGGAGCTTGTACCGGATCGCATGATATTTTTCCGGGACATCAAATATGACGTACAGAACCATAACCAATGCTTCGAAATGATCAGTTTACATTTTTTGGCATTTTATGTCAATTTAATTGGAAGTCTGCCAGTCGTGCTTGTATTATCGCCTGCCATGGTTCAGATCGGACGCCTTGGTACGGAGCTAGTACCGGATCACATGATATTTGTCCGGGACATCAAATACGGCCCAAGAAACCACAACCAACGCTTTGAAATGATCAAGTTACTTTTTTTGGCATTTTATTGAAATTAAACTGGAATTCCGCCAGTCGTGCCTGTATTATCCCCTGCCATGGTCCAGGCCGGACGTCTTGGTACGGAGCCGGTACCGGATAGCATGATATTTGTTCGGGACATCAAATACGACCAAAGGAACCATAACCAATGCTTCGAAATGATCAAGTTACATTTTCTGGCAATTAAACTGGAATTCCGCCAGTCGTGCCTGTATTATCCCCTGCCATGGTCCAGGCCGGACGCCTTGGTATGGAGCCGGTACCAGATCGCATGATATTTGTCCGGGACATCAAATATGACCCAAGGAACCATAACCAACGCTTAAAAATGATCAAGTTATATTTTTCTGATTTTTATGGCAAATTAAACTGGAATTCCGCCAGTCGTGCCTATATTATCGCCTGCCACGGTCCAGACCGGACGCCTTGGTACGAATCCAGTACCGGATCGCATGATTAAACTGGATTTTCGCCAGTCGTGCCTGTATTATCGCCATCCATGGTCCAGGCCGGACGCCTTGGTATGGAGAGTGTACCGGATCGCATGATATTAGTCCAGGAAATCAAATATGACCCAAGGAACCACAACCAATGCTTCGAAATGATCAAGTTACATTTTTTGGCATTTTATGGCAATTGAACTTGAATTCCGCAAGTCGTGCCTGTATTATCCCCTGCCATGGTCCAAACCGGACGCCTTGGTACGGAGCCAGTACCAGATCGCATGATATTAGTCCGGAACATCAAATACAACCCAAGGAACCACAACCAACGCTTTTAAATGATCAAGTTACATTTTTTGGCATTTTATGGCAATTAAACTGGAATTCCGCCAGTCGTGCCTGTATTATCCCCTTCCATGGTCCAGGCCGGACGCCTTGGTACGGAGCCGGTACCGGATAGCATGATATTTTTCTGGGACATAAAATACGACCCAAGGAACCATAACACACGCTTCAAAATGATCAAGTTACATCTTTTGGCAATTTATGGCAATTAAACTGGAATTTCGCGAGTCGTGCCTGTATTATTGCCTGCCATGGTTCAGGCCGGACGCCTTGGCATGGAGCCGGTAGAGATCGCATGATGTTTTTCCGGGACAGCAAATACGACCCAAGGAACCATAACTAACGCTTTTTTTGGCATTTTATGGAAATTAGATTGGAATTCCTTGAGTCGTGCCTGTATTATCGACTGCCATGGTCCAGGCCAGACGCCTTGGTACGGAGCCGGTACCGGATCGCATGATATTTGTCCGATACATCAAATGCGATATTAGGAACCATAACCAACGCTTCAAAATGATCAAGTTATTTTTTTGGTATTTTATGGCAATAAAACTGGAATTCCGCCAGTCGTGCCTGTATTACCGCCTTCCATGGTCTTGGCAGGACGCCTTGGTACTGAGCCGATACCCGATCGCATGATATTTCTCCGGGACATCAAATACGACCCAAGGAACTATAACCAACGTTTCGAAATGATCAAGTTACATTTTTTGGCATTTTATAGCAATTAAACTGGAATTCAGCCAGTCGTGCCTATATTATCCCCTGCCATGGTCCAGGCCGGAACCCTTGGTACGGAGCCGGTACCGGATAGCATATTTTTCCAGGACATCAAATACGACCCAAGGAACCATAACACACGCTTCAAAATGATCAAGTTACATTTCTTGGTCTTTTATGGCAATTAAACTGGAATTCTGCCATTTGTGCCTGTATTATCGCCTGCCATGGTCCAGGCCAGACGCCTTTTTATGGAGCCGGTACCGGATCGCATGATAGTTTTCCTGGAGAGAAAATACGACCCAAGAAACCATAACCAACGCTTCGAAATTATCAAGTTACATTTTTTGGTATTTTATGGCAATTAAACTGGAATTTCGCAAGTCGTGCCTGTATTATTGCTTGCCATGGTTCTGGCCGGACGCCTTGGTATGCAGCCGGTACCGGATCGCATGATATTTGTACGGGACATCAATTACAACCCAAAGAACCATAACCAACACTTTGAAATGATCAAGTTACATTTTTTGTCATTTTATGGCAATTATACTGGAATTCTGCCAGTCGTGCCTGTATTATCGCCTGCCATGGTCCAGGCCAGATGTCTTGGCACGGAGACGGTAGCAGATCGCATTATGTTTTTCTGGGACAGCAAATACGACCCAATGAACCATAACTAATGCTTCGAAATGATCAAGTTACATTTTTTGGCATTTTATGGAAATTAAACTGGAATTCCGCCAGTCGTGCCTGTATTATCGCCTGCCATGGTCCAGGCCAGATGTCTTGGCACGGAGACGGTAGCAGATCGCATTATGTTTTTCTGGGACAGCAAATACGACCCAATGAACCATAACTAATGCTTCGAAATGATCAAGTTAAATTTTTTGGTATTTTATGGCAATAAAACTTGAATTCCGCCAGTCGTGCCTGTATTTTTGCCTGCCATGGTCCAGGCCGGACGCCTTGCTACTGAGCCGGTACCCAACCGCATGATATTTCTCCGGGACTTCAAATACGACCCAAGGGACCATAACCAACACTTCGAAATGATCAAGTTACATTTTTTGGCATTTTATGGAAATTAAACTGGAATTCCGCCAGTCGTGCCTGTATTATCGCCTGCCATGGTCCACGTCGGATGACTTGGTATGGAGCCGGTACCGAATCGCATGATATTTGTCCTGACATCAAATATGACTTTAGGAACCATAACCAACATTTCGAAATGATCAAGCTACATGTTTTGGAATTTTATGGCAATTAAACTAGAATTCCGCTAGTGGTGCATGTATTATCGCCTGGCATGGTCCAGGCTGGACTCCTTGGTATCGAGCCTGTACCAGATCGCATGATATTTTTCCGGGACATCAAATACAACCAAAGGAACCATAACCAACGCTTTGAAATGATCAAGTTACATTTTTTGTCATTTTATGGCAATGAAACTGGAATTCCGCCAGTCGTGCCTGTATTATCGCCATCCATGGTCCAGGCCGGACGCCTTGTTATGGAGCGTGTACCGGATATCATGATATTTATTCGGGACATCAAATATGACCCAAAGAACCATAACCAATGCTTCGAAATGATCAATTCACATTTTATGGCATTTTATGGAAATTAAATTGGAATTCCTTGAGTCGTGCCTATATTATCGCCTACCATGGTCCAGGCCAGACGCCTTGGTACAGAGCCGGTAGAGGATCGCATGATATTTTTCCAGGACATCAAATACGACCCAAGAAACCATAACCAATGCTTCGAAATGATCAAGTTATNTGATGTTTTTTCGGGACAGCAAATACGACCCAAGGAACCATAACTAACGCTTTGAAATGATCAAGTTACATTTTTTGGCATTTTATTGAAATTAAATTGGAATTCCTTGAGTGTTGCCTGTATTATCGCCTGCCATGGTTCAGGCTAGACGACTTGGTACGGAGCCGGTATCGGATCGCATTATATTTGTCCGTGACATCAAATATGACCTTAGGAACCATAACCAACGCTTCAAAATGATCAAGTTAAATTTTTTGGTGTTTTATGGCAATAAAACTGGAATTCCGCCAGTCGTGCCTGTATTATCGCCTGCCATGGTCCAGGCCGGACGCCTTGGTACTGAGCCAGTACCCGATCGCATGATATTTCTCCGGGACATTACATAAGACCCAAGGGACCATAACCAATGCTTCGAAATGATCAAGTTACATTTTTTGTCATTTTATGGAAATTAAACTGGAATTCCGCCAGTCGTGCCTGTATTATTCCCTGCCATGGTCCAGGCCGGGCGCCTTGGTACAGAGCCGGTACTGGATCTCATGATAGTTTTCCGGGACATCAAATACGAGCCAAGGAACCATAACCAACACATTCGAAATGATCAAGTTACATTTTTTTTGGAATTTTATGGCAAATAAACTGGAATTTCGTCAGTCGTGCATGTATTATCGCCTACCATGGTCCAGGCCGGACGCCTTGGGACGGAGCCGGTACCGGATCGCATGATGTCACACCTCGTTTTTCCTCCGGTGAGGGTAATAAGGGAGTTTTCTGATTAAAGTGGCATTATTCGGATTTGGGATTTATTTTAGTTTTCAGAGTCGCCACCCGGATTTTTTACGGTGTTCCGGGACACGATTTATTTATTGAATTCCCAAACCGAGGAAATTTTGACTCTGTTTAAAATGTCTGCGACCAGAAATCCGAGTAAGGAATTCTGTTAACCCGGGAGAAGGTGTTAGGCACTCCCGAATTCCGTGGTTCTAGCACTGTCGCTTAACTATTAATATTTGGCCTAAATTATCTGATTATTTATATATTTTAGCCTATTGTGCATTTTTAGCCTTCTTACTCTTTAGCCGCTTTTTAATATTTATGGAATTATTTTAATACATGTCATGATGACGTGAACTTGTTATTTTTGGACACATTGCAAACCGCGCCACACGAAATGTACCCGTGATTTACAACATGTTTATTTTAATTAATGTTTTGAAGTTATAAGGTCGAGTCACGTGAAGCGCACACTCGAATGGGATTTACATATCGTGACCACGCCACGGGAACCGTAGCCATAGTCACGATAATTTATTTAATTGCGCCTAATATTTTCCAACCCCGTGTGGTCGACCTAAGCATGCTCCTAGCGTCCACCAAGGAAATAGTAGTAACAACATGAAAATATTAAACCACGTAATAGTAAACCCAATTATGTCTTCTTTGATTTCCCGTCCCATAGCATTTTTATTCAACTTAACTGATAATTCATGATCTGATTCATTCATTATACTCTATCACAATGATTAATGACCAATTTGACTTTTATTTATTCATTAAGGTATCCTAGTGAGGCAACTTTAAAATAATTCCAAAAGATAAAAACAACACACAAATCAAAACCATATAAATAATAAACACACGCATCATATTAAAGAATAGAGTAACAAAGAAAGAATTGTGCCTTTTATTGACGAAAATTGATTGATTCCCCTGTTTTGAACCGAAAATATAACGAACGGTGGAAGAAACTTGAAATGACACCGGAAAATTGAAAATTGGACGAAATCTTGAATCGGCGGCCAAAAAAAAATAGCAAACTTCCAAACTTCAGACAGATACCATGAATTTTGAAACAATTTTTTTTTTCTGTTTCTGTTTTTTTGGGGGTTTTCTTGGGTTTCTGTTCCTGTTCTCGCGTGTGTGTGGTCGTCGGTTTCCGTCGGCCTGTTGTGGTGGGGGTGGCGCGCGACAGTAATAGAGAAAGAGAGGGAAAGAAGTGAGGGCGAGAGTGACAGCAACAACGTCGTGGGGTGGCCGGAGAGGTGAGAATGGGGTGGATGTTGATGGTGGCTGACGGCGGCTGGGCTGAAGATGGAGGGGTTGTCGCTTGGTTTAGTTCTTGTGGTGGTGGCTATGGTGTTTTTGGGAGGAGGTCGTTGTGGTGTGAGCTGAAGGAGATGAGGATTTGTGTCTTATGGTCTGCTTATGGAGTTCCGACAGATGTGCGCCGGTGTAAGGGAGGTCGC
>ML374152.1:0-34769 GCA_005239525.1 Nicotiana knightiana | reverse complement strand
TAGACAACCTAAACACAGATCTAAAATCGGGATTTGTATGTATTTTTAACGTACCAATATCCATACATCTATCTAAAAAAAAAACTTAAAGGATGTGAGATAAGTTAAAAATATTTTGGATCACCAATTTCTATTCGTATTGAAGGTTACGGAATCTGAAATAACAGGATTCCAAAATTCTAGCAGATGTTTACATATAGATTTTCATATAGACTAGTTCCGATATAAATTCCTTTCTCTTTCCCGGCCAAAAACCCCTTTAACGGGTATCCCCTCCTCCCCTTCTAACTGTTTCTTGTGCTATTAGCATGAATATGTCATAGTTTAATTATTTTTGTTGTATCACTGTTTAGATCTTTTGTTTTCTTTCACCGTTTTCTTCCACCTGTTTATATTTCTTCCTCATCGTTTAGTTTAAGCTATAGATGTATTTCATGATAGTCATGTCTTAATTTTTTTCTCGTCAACTAAGTAATTAGGTTTCCCTATTTAACCATGTTTCCTAACTTAGGTTTCGTCATGTCTGTATGTATTACTGTTCTGCTTTGTTTCGCACTACCTTTGATTTGATTAATTCAGTGTTTAACATGTTATGCACATTCCAGACTATTTTTGCAACCATGTTTAGACATTTAGGTTTTCCTGTTAATCATCATTGATTTATTAGAGGTTCTACTTGTTAAAATTAATAATTAGCTTTATTGGTTCATGCTTAAGTTCTCTAGAATACCCTTACTGTCGTTTATCTCTTCTCTAAAAACTACTGTCCATCTCCATTTGATTATTCACCCTAACCTTAGTATAATATGAAGATTAATCATTCACCTAGATTTTTTTATTAGTTAATTAGGCTCCTAAGTTCATTGAGAGTTTAGTTACTAATATAATTAACTAAGATCAAGAAGCAGTCTAATAAACTAACCAGTTTTTATTAACTAACTAAGTCCTAAAATCAACCCAAGGTAATAGATTTAGGACTAATTAACTAGATCAAATCATTTAACCTAGGCTTGATAATTAGTTAAGTTTTCTGATTTTAGGTAAGTGAGTTTGACTTAATTAAACTAAAACAGTTAACTTAATTTAAGGAGTCAAAACTAATTAGTTTACTTTAATTAATTGACTTAAACATAAGTAAGTAGTATGAAACTAACTCTAGGCATTTAATCAATTAACCTTTAATTAACCTTAGTTAAGAACAACTAATAGTTAACTAAAGAACATTGTTGGGGTTAACTAACCAAAGTTAATGCCTAGTTAACTAGTGAACCTAACTAGTGTTAGTCAACTCGAGTTAAATAATAACCCAAAGTGAGCTTAACCTCGATTACCCAATGGTAAATTCAGGGACTCCAAGGGGGTACAATAGGTAATGTAGACTTAGAAAATCAGAATTTTAAGGGTAAAAGAGTCTTTTAATAGGTAAGAATGTTCTAGAATAGGGGCAGCTGTTCCAAAGATAGGGTTGACAACTGCCCTATGTACTATTTTGGTACTATTTTTCAGTATTTGATAGGGATAATTTAAAGAATATCCCATTCCCAAATATCCTATAAGTAGACCCTCATTTTAGAGGTGAAGGGAATTATTGACACTTTTGAGCTGTTGGGATACAGAATCCTCTCCATTTTACAGAAATACTGTTCTCTACTTAAAAGGTTTTGAAAAGAAGAGTCTTATTAGAAAAAAAATCTGATTCCCTTTTAGAAAACAAGTTCATAAGTAGATGACCTAGTTCAGTTGCTATCTTCCCTTTTGCTGAATTTTGGTTTTTCTGGAAGTTCTTCCTTCAAACATCCACACTCAAGATTTCTAGGTTATTCTTGCTGGACTGGTTGGTTTTCTTTGGGTTTTTTTTTTCTGTTTGCTGTTTGCTGATCTCACTTCCTTCTGGCTGTTCATACTTGACCTTTATTTTGTCAAGTCTCTTTGTTTGTTTCTCTCTTAAAAGGTATGCATTTAACTCATCTTTTCTTAATGAAAATTCTTGAATTGGAATCTTCTTCCTCTTCTCCCTGCTTAAATTAGTTTGTCATTGATGAAATGAGGTTATCTCTCTTGCTTTATGTACATGTGAATGTATTGATGTTTATTAGCGTATTAATGAACCTGTTGAATGTGATGAATACTGTTTGTTTTGTTGCTATCTCCTTGCTGAAATATTCTGTTATTTCAGGCCAAATGTATATAAATATGGTAAATACTCATAGTTCTATATTAAAAGTAAGGCTGCACTGAGGCGTAGAATCTGACCTTCTCTATGGTCCGGCTCTCTCTATAAGTGAGCAGAAAAATATGCTTTTTTTTAGTCTCTTTGGTCAATAAAGAGATTCAACAAGAAGATCTCTAGATAGGTTAGTACCAACACTAGGGTAGATGAATCTGACCTTCCAATGGTCAAATTCACTCCATAATAGTGCACAAAACAGTAGTGTAGATGGCTGAAATTCACCTTATAAAGGGTATACAACATGTAGTCAAAAGGGCTATAGAGTAAAGAATTTGAACCCTTATATGGTTTGATTCAGTCTCTAAATAGCCAAGAATAGTCAGAATGTTCAAAGGAATACTATTTGAACTACTGGTATGGTTGTTAAAAATGGCAAACAAGATTGCATCTGTAAGTTTTAATCAGACTCTCCTTTATAGTAAGATTCAATCTAAGAAAAATGCATAAAACTTGTGGCCTTTCCTTCTGCTGAATCTGTAATTCCTGGTTAAAAATCTGGCTATTTATCTATATGTGATTATAACTGTAGAATTATCTCTCAAAAGGATTCTAGGATTAATTCCATATCCATGAAGTCGTAATAGAGTCATTAGATAACATTAAAGGGTAGTGAATCTGACCCCCTTAATGGTCAAATGCACCCCATAAGATGCTTATATATATGTTGGTTTGGACGCCTTATATCTTATATCACTATTGGGAGGAACATGTAAAGGGTTGAATCTGATCCCTGTAATGATCAGATTCAGCCTCTTACAATGCACATGAGTTCTGTATGGTCGAGTTGGGACTAAAAGCTGAAGTCTATAGATCCTAAAGTGTGAAATTTGTTGGCTTGAACAGGGGCAACAGCTAACCTTGTTTCTTTTATTTTTCTTCTTATTATTAGAACTTATATATTTAATTTAAGAACAATGTAATAGCGTAATCACAACCTTTGTATATGCTTTATTTGTAATATAAGACAGGACATTACATTTATTTATATTAGCAGTCCTTTATTTCAGTATGTATGCGTTCCTATAATTTTCAAAAAATGTGTATAATTAGCTCCAGATTTGTTTTGAGTACACTGAACTCAAACATGGCTATTCTGGATAGTTTAGGATGGACCAAACTATTGATAATGGCCCATCAAGGTCTGAGCATAATCCAGAGGGCTTGGAAAACGCGAAGAGCCCTTAGCCTCAAGGCTGTTTATTCTCAGATTTAAGTATAAAGTTTCAGGCATTAATATTTCAAGCACTCAGATTTGATGGAAAAATCCAAAAGCACCTTTTTCTAAATCTTTTCTTACAATTTTGCGTTCAAATCAACCTGACTAAATGACCCCCGTAAATACCTATCGATGTTCTGGAAACGACTTCTTTTAGATCAAAGGAATTTTTGAAGTATATATAAATATGGACATTCTACTCAAAGTAATCTCTCATCAGACTTATCTCGTGTTCTTAAGAGTCCAGATTTACAGCAATATGTAGAACTCAAGGTGTATATCAAGAAGTATGAGTTTAGGTCATTTGAAGTTGATAAAACTATTTCAGTCAAGGTGCTATGTGTTCATTTGACTGCTTTAAATAAGTGATTTGCAAATCAGTATTTTGACTTCCTCTATATGATGGCACGATTCTCTTTGTAGTTGTATAGTTTTTACCCTTATTGAATTATTCACAATTAGGATTGGCCGAAGAGTTAAATNTTGAAGTTGATAAAACTATTTCAGTCAAGGTGCTATGTGTTCATTTGACTGTTTTAAATAAGTGATTTGCAAATCAGTATTTCGACTTCCTCTATATGATGGAACGATACTCTTTGTAGTTGTATAGTTTTTACCCTTATTGAATGAGTCACAATTAGGATTGACCGAAGAGTTAAATGATAAATTGAGCTAAAAATGGCCATACCCCAAAGCATGTTGTCTTTAGACTAGTGAATATCATTTTAGGTAATCCTTAGGTAGAATGCCTACCTTTACTTTAAAACTTGACAGAAATTGATCATTACCTCAAAATTACAATAAACTACACTCGGGAGTGGCAACTCATGCCCCGACCCTCAATTCTAAACAATTAAAAATGCACATAGCAATCACCGGCGCATTTCATGTGACGTTTTGCTATGTGTTCAAAAACAACAAGTGTACATCATTGTAACTTGTCCAAGATAAATACATAAATGTCCTAATCGATCTTAAAACTAAAACGCTCTTTCAAAAAATAGAAAACTCAAACATCGCCGCAAATGGGCATTATAAAATCGTCACGACCATAGTTTTAACTACGTAAATCTATACGCGGGTGCGACAACTCATTTCCCCGTCTTCAACTTCAAATTATAATAAAAATCACATGTTGTAATTACGGGTCCATTTCATGTGGCGTAGTTATAATATGTCCCAAAAAACAAATAAGTGCACGACATCGTGACTTGTTTCAAAGTAATCCATAAACATTAAAAGCGGTTTAAAAAATTAAAAGTGCTAAATAGGCAAAAATATGTAAATAATCAAACAATTTAGGCCAAATAATAATAGTTAAGAGACCGTGCTAGAATCACGGAACTCGGGAATGCCTAACACCTTCTCCCGGGTTAATAGAATTCCTTACTCGTATTTCTGGTCGCAGACATTTTAAACAGAGTCAAAATTTCCTCGGTTTGGGATTTCAATAAATAAATGGTGTCCCCGAACACCGTAAAAAATCTGAGTGGCGACTCTGAAACCAATAAATAATCCCAAAAATCGAATAGTGTCACTTTAATTGGAAAAACTCCCTTATTACCCCTTCATTAATATGGAGTAGTGAAAAAGGAGGTGTGACAGCTCTGACGACTCTGCTGGGGATTTGAACCCAAACCTTTGGTTCAGGGTTCAAAATTCGAGCTTAAAATAACTATTATATTTGGCTTTATTATCTGATTTTACATGTTTGAACCTAACGTGCGAAATGTCGCTTTTTACCGCTTTGATATTATTTGAACTGTATATAAATTGTGCCGACACCCTCTTCTCTCTGAGTCTTCTAAATCATCTGGGAAGTGTGCACTTCGTGTTTTCTGTAGTCATATCCAAATTTTAGAATGAGGTACGAATAAGTTGCAAAGCTGGTGAAGCTTCTGTATTCCCGGTACGCTGCCCCGACCTCGGCTCGAGCTGTCCGCTCGGGTAAGCCTGATCTAGAACAAAACCCCAGGTTTAAACCTAGAATAACAAAACCTCATGCCGGATCTCTAGTAGGAACGCTTATTTGCATCATGTGCATTTGAATTAGGGGACTCAATGAAAGACTACCCTGATGCATCTTACTTGCTATGTATGCATTTATTTGTCTCAGCTTGTGTATTGACCGGCTAAACCAAAAAAACGAACAGAAAAACCAAGAGTGAGGTAGGGTAGAGAATTCACCCTGTTTTGAAAATTCTCGTATTTATCCTGAAACTCTGCCAAAATCTCTGAAAAGAAAATATATATATATAAAACAAAATGAGTGGGGTATATTTTAAGT
Organism: Nicotiana knightiana; assembly: GCA_005239525.1. NCBI lineage: Eukaryota > Viridiplantae > Streptophyta > Magnoliopsida > Solanales > Solanaceae > Nicotiana > Nicotiana knightiana. Next base: position 29,036 of record ML374152.1, on the reverse strand, counting down.
CAATCAGGATTTTCCCGAACTACGCTTTGTTTGATTCTCACGGGTGTGAGATACGTAGGCAACCCTCATCGGGTCCAACTCTATTTTTTCAAAATCAAACGGATATAGCCCTAAATAAAATTAGNAAACAAAATGAGTGGGTGTATATTTTTAGTCAATCAGGATTTTCCCGAACTACGCTTTGTTTGATTCTCACGGGTGTGAGATACGTAGGCAACCCTCATCGGGTCCAACTCTATTTTTTCAAAATCAAACGGATATAGCCCTAAATAAAATTAGGTGACACCATTTTAGCCTGATCATCCAAGTGGGGCACCGGAAGGCCGTTTTGCAAAAAATGGCCGCCTGTGTTTTGTCTTTAAATTTTGACCCAATTTGTGAACACAACCTCAAAAGGCCGTATTCGCAAAGGTGGTCCATTTTTCTTTATTACAAAACCCTTTNAAAACATCCCCTTCAGGGCAGTCGAGGAAATCCCTCTAGGACTCCATATGTGGTGGAGCAACTTGGGGGAGACCAGTAGAAAGTCTATTATGAAAGCTTTAGGGGGACTTACTGGACTTTTAAAGATCAAGCCGTGGTTGGACATCGTCGAGGATCTAGTGCCGTTCTGGGATCCCGCCCACAATGTATTCCACTTTTCGGACTTTGAATTGATGCCCACGCTAGAGGAAATAGTGGGGTATGCTGGTTTCAATGACAATCTCAGAAGTCGGTACCCAGTGGCACCCACGGCGGTGACTCCCCGCAAGTTTTTGGATCTGTTGAACATTAGCCGCGACGTCCAAGACCCACACTTGTCCGAAGGCTTCTGCATTTTCTACTTTCTTTACAGACATTATGGAGATCCCCAGGGTTATGAGGCTAACAACACTGGTCTAACTCACAAAGATCAGGCTAAATGGGAAGCCCACCGGGGGCTAGCTTTTGTTGTAGCATTCTTGGGCACCTTGATCTGCCCAAGAAGTGATGGATGCATAGACATCAGACTTGTGGGAATAGCAGACTTCATGATGAAAAAGTCCCATGGCACACTTGTACCGATGGTCTTAGCCAAGATATACGGTGCTCTGACAGTTTACCAATCTGGGGGAAAATTCTTTGAGGGGTGGAACCTGCTCTTACAAATCTGGCTGATTTAACACCTCTGTCACCGCCCGGGCTACATGAAATACGGTTTAACCTGTTTGAGCTGCATCGAGGAACATAGTACTCGGGTAAAAGGCCACCAATTCCCTGAAGGCACGGAAGCCTGGCACTCGTACTTGAGCTCACTGACTGCCAACCAAATCGAGTTGACGTTCGGGTGCCTCCCTCTCAGCGAGGTTATCAATATGTCTGTTGAGGTTTGCTCTCTCCTGTTAATGGTCCTGTGAAGCATTCATCCATATGCCCCGCACCGGGTCTTACGCCATTTGAGGAGGCAACAGGGTGTTCCCCATGACGAGGATTTAAGCCAACAAGCCATCGATTTACGCCCGAGAGCTGCATTTCCTGAAGGCAGGGTCTGTCAAATTTGGAATGAGTTCAGCTTTTTAGAACCTCAAACTCGAGTGAGGGACTTATCCAAAGGGGAAGTGGAACCCGCCTACACCTCTTGGTACGGTGTAAGAGGCAGGGAGCATCAAGAGCGAGAACGACCCGCAAAGAGACCCCATGTACAACAATTCGCCGAGGAAACTCAAGAGCATTGAGCTTGGTTAGAAAAAAAGAACAGCTACCGAGCCACCATAAGCAAATTGGAGGCCTAGTTCAGGGAAATCAAGTTCGAAAACATTCTACATACTGCCTCGATTGAAGGTGAGAAAAATAGATTAGCCCAAGAAAATGAAGTTCTCCGGGCCCAGATACAGGAACTGAAAACAGCTGCTGAGAACCCAGAGAGAAGCAGCGCCGATGAAAGGCTTATCAACAGCCTAAGGCATAAAGTATGTAGCTATGGGAATGATCTAGACAAAACTGAAGAAGAACTGGTCGAAGTTCGGGCAAGATTGACGAGAAGTGCAGAAGAAATAACAGAATTTGTCCAGAGACTAAAAAGGAAATATGACCAGGAAGTCGTGGGCTTGAAGGAAAGATTTGCCGCCTTCGAGAACGAGATGGCGAAACAGGCAAAAAGGCTTAAAACATAGAGGGAATAGTGTTATGCCATGATGGCTCGGTTAGAAAAAGAGTTGCAAAAATGGCAAGAACAGAGTCGCAAGGATGCCCAAACTTTAGATGCGAGATCCCAACAAATCGGGCGCCTGCTTCAAGAGAAGGATATTATCAGGCGAAGGGTCCAAGAGATAGCTGACTACATCGTCACCAGATGTCAGGAATGCGAAAATATGACTCGGACCACTTTCTTCTCAGCAGTTATGATCTTCGTCCACAAGATAATGGACGACCTTTACCGCCGACAAGACATAGCACGCATGCCCATGGCAAGGCCGAATGCTGTCCCACCGGCCCCTGAAGCAACAAAAGCACTAATGTATTCTTGATATTTTCGAGTCTATACTTCACTTTTCTAAGTCGTAGTCATGTGTTGAGTCCACAATGGTCTTTATATTTTAGAAAATATGTGTCAAGTTTGTTTTGCAAACTCTGTAATTCCAAAAATGGGCTGCTAATTTTCTGTAATAAAAAATGTTTATTTAATGAATGGAAATTTTATATATGCATCTCTTTGGGTTTTGCTAGCATGAACTACGTGATGATCTGATTCATGCGGCGCCGTGATACGTAGGCAATCCACATAGGATTCGATCATAACCATAAGAAAGGAAACCGAGCAAGGAATAAAAAGCAGAAGCAATAACAAAGGAAAAAGGAAAATAATAAAAAGAAAAACAAACGAAGAGATAAAGCTGGGATGAAATACACAACTGTGGCGAGGACATATAGAAAGGCATCAGGTGCGTGGCATACCCCGTACGTGCGATTTGCCTATGTGATAAATGTTTTAAACTAACATTTTGTTGGGTCAATCTAAAAGGTATTTTAAGGTGGTTGGTTTTGCGGTAACCTGGCTTCCCATCATTACATCACTAGATCAAAGGGGGGCATAGAAATGGCATCTGAAAGTCACCTGCCAATCGTCAACTCCACCGTGGAAGACCTAAATCCAGTCATCCCAACATCTGAGTCCGCAACAGCTGAAGAGAACAGGACTCTGCGTTGCCGCATGCTGGAAATGTGGGACGCATGGTCCAATGGTAGGGAACCACCAAGTACCATCCTGGGTTTTCCAGAAATAATCCCCAGGGCAGGAGGGACGTCCAACATCTCCATAAGCTACCCAACCACGCCATTTGGATATCCAGCTATGTCGGCTCACTTTGCCGGAAGGCCTTCTGAGGATCGCCCCCAGGCCTTGTTTTCTGGTGTGTCTTCCAACATTTTTACCGCACCACCAATCTCTGTCATGGCCCCACCAACTATCTCTGGGCCAAGTTTCGAGCCGCCAGCATTCACATTCCAAACACCATCCGTCCATCAGGATAGCGCTCATGCTACTCCCAATGCGTATCCCCAACAAACTCAACCCGAGTTCACTTTGGGACAGGATAAGAAAAGCTTCAAGAACGAAGAAATAACTCAAAAAATGAAGAGAATTGAACAGAGCCTAAAAAATATACAGGGGCTGAGCGGGCAGAAAAGTGTCTCCTATGCAGATTTGTGCATGTTCCTACACGCCCATCTGCCTCTCGGGTTAAAAAACCCCAAGTTTGAAAAATATGACGAACATGGAGACCCCATAGCCCATCTGAAAAGATACTGCAACCAGCTCAGGGGAGCAGGTGGGAAGGAGGAATTTCTCATGGCATATTTTGGAGAGAGTTTGACGGGAATAGCATTAGAATGGTACATGGACCAGGATATATTCCGTTAGAACATATGGGATGACTTGGCACGGGACTTTATCCAACAATTCCAATACAATGTGGACATCGCTCCCGATAGGAACTCACTATCCATTCATAAAAAGAAACCCTCAGAGAGTTTCAGAGAGTATGCCATCAAATGGCGTGAGCAAGCCTCCAGGGTCAAACCTCCGATGGATGAGGTTGAAATGGTTAGCGTTTTTCTACAAGCACAGGAAGCTGATTACTTCCAAAATATGATGTCCGGCATGGGCAAACAATTCGCAGAAGCAATTAAAATTGGAGAAATGGTGGAGAACGGGCTAAAAACTAGTCGTATCCTTAGCCAATCTACCATAAGAGCGACCTCTCAGGCCATCCAAGGCGGATCCAGGGTTGCAGCCAGTAGGAAAAAGAAAGAAGAAGGGGCCATGATGGTTTCCGATGTCAGGAAACCTCGACAATACCCACGCCCATTTCCTAAAGCTTCCCAACATTACTATCCTCACCAAGATACAGCTTATGCTTCGCCCCCTTTTCCCTATGCGGTAATGAACACTCAGCCACATCCCAGTCCGCCACAACAATACAATCAGAGTAGAACTTCACCCCCAAAAATAACAATCGTACCCCAGCTCCATATAATTAATGCCTGCCTCAAAATAGCTACCCGTACAATACCTACCCCAGAGAGCCACCAAGGAGACTTAATTTCACTCCCATCGGAGAGCCGTATTCCAGCCTCTTCCCAAAGTTGGTCCAGATGGGGCTCCTGCAACCCGTACCTCCAAACGGACAGAATCCCCAATCACCATCATATAGACGGGGTACCAGTTGTACTTACCATTCCGGAGCGGAAGGCCACGACACGGAGGACTGTTCGACCCTCAAAAGGGCCGTGGAAAGCCTTATAGAACAAAAGAAAGTGGTTTTAAGGGACGAAGAAGCTCCCAATGTGACAAACAATCCACTGCCCGCTCACAATCATGGGCCGGTCATCGGTATGATTTGCGATGACCAGGATTTCGATCCAGCTCTAAAGGCCATCATCGCCATCGCAGATGTAGAAAGAAAACCCAAGACGACACCCAATCCAGCCAAGGAGTTGAGAAAGAGTAACCCCATCCCCCACGTCACGGAACAGACTGAGACTGGGACAAATAAAGGACCCTCTAAAAATGTTGTCCTTTACATCCCCAAGACACACAGGAAAGAACAAAGTGTGTTGAGCCCTCCCAGAAGGTTACAATTCAACAGGCAAATAATGAATGGCTCAAAAATATATGTCCCGAAGGGGACGTATGCGGCGCGGGGGCAAATAATTTCACCCAGGCTGAATGAGCCCATGGTTATTAGCCGCGCGTTGCAAACTCCCATAAAGAATACTACTGCCATCCCATGGAATTACCGCCGGACGGTGGTGACATACAAAGGGAAAGAGATTACCGGGGAGACAGGCGATATAAACTCTTTAGAGAAATACCTCGACCCGAAAGAGCTAAAGAAAAGCAGGATGAAATGCTTTCCGCCCAAAAAGCCGATCAGCGCTGGAGAGGCAGGAGAATTCTTCAAGAATATGAAAACCTCTGAATACGCCATAATCGAGGAACTCAGGAAATCCCCCGCCCAGGTCTCGCTTCTATCTTTGCTGGTAAATTCAAGCGAGCTTCAGAAGATCCTGATCAAAACCCTCAACGAAGCATACGTTCTGGCCAACACCACAGTCGAGAAAATGGAGAGGATGGCAGAACAATTTTTGAGGTCAACCGGATTTCGTTCAGCAAGAATGATTTGCCCCCGTAAGGGGCCACCCACAACAAAGCTCTCCACCTAACTGGTAAATGTGAAGGTTACTACGTGAAGAGAGTTATGATGGACGGTGGATCTGGGGTTGACATTTGCCCTCTATCGACCTTACAAAGAATGGAGAACGGGACTGAAAGAATCAGGACCAACAATATGTGCGTCCGTGCATTCGATGGTATCAAGAGAGACACGATCGGGGAGATTGATTTGGTCTTGAGAATCGGCCCTGTAGACTTCGAAGTAACATTCCAGGTCATGGATATGGATACTTCCTACAATTATCTCTTGGGAAGGCCTTGGATCCATGCGGCGGGGGCAGTTCCATCTACTCTCCACCAGATGGTTAAGTTCGAATATGAGGACCAGGAAATCATTGTCCATGGGGAAGACGAGCAATCTATTTACAGGGACCCATTAGCCCCATGCCTGGAAGCAAGAGAGGGAAGCGAGCATATAGTCTAACAGGATTTTGAGATTGTGGTTGCGGACCAGGATGAGGAAGGAACCCCATGCCCTCAACCCTTCCTATCAAACGAGTCGATTATGGTCTCTGATGCGAGACTAAATTGCATAGTTTAACATGTGATATACCTTACATTTTATGCGCAATAATGGTAAAAATACACTTGTTATGTGCTTAATGGAGTTTATTTCATATGTAGGTGAAGTGGAGATGGAAACGGAGCTAAAGGGATGCAAATACGTCAAAAAATACGCAAAAGGAGACACCGGGGCGATAGCCGGGCGACAGAACCAAACAACCTAACCCTACCTGGCGTTAGCCAGGCATTAGGGATGAAACGCCAGCCCTTTCCTGGCGTTAGCCAGGCCTTTGGGTCCAAACTCCAGGGTCCCCAGTTCGGTGAAAAACCGAGTTTTGACGGGTTTAAGTGTTTCCCAAGTGAAATAGACATCTCCTCAACGTTTAGGGTTTGTCCTAAACTCATAAATAGACTCCTAAAACACAACTACAAAGGGAGATTCGAGATTAGAGAAGAGACGGACGGCAAAACATCGATTTGTACAGATTTTCTTCATTACTTTGTAGTTTAATTATGCAAGTTATTTTAGATTTGATTCTTTTGAACATGTTTAGCTAATTTCTTGTGGAACCCGTTGGGGAATAAGCTTATTGTGATATTAATATAGCTTTGATTGGTTGATTAAACTATATTTGTTCAACTACGTTCTTGTTGTAGTTGATTGAAGGGCCCTCAATTAGATGTGCCTATTTATTATGTATCTACTTGAGAGAGAGTGCATATTTAGGTAATTGTTTGAACAACACCACTCCCAGAGTATAGACGAAAGTCATAACCGAGGGTTTAGAGGTTGGATTAGAGATAACGATACTTCGGGTGCAATCTAAGTGAACTGTAATGCAATCTAGCTAGCGTAGCTTGAGAGAGTGCGTAAGTAAATTACCATAATTACTTGAGAGAGATTTATGGTAGATAGAGTGTTAATGATTGATAAGAGACGATTAATCAAGCTATACGAAGTATCCGAGAAGTAAGTTCACCAGCGGGGGAAACCATAACCTTAGATTTTTATTACAATTGTTTATACCTTAGCATAGTTAATCTTTAGTTTTAATCTTTAGTATTAGTAATTTAAATAACATCAGGTGACAGCTGAGTAGTATTTTAACAGCTTGCTTGATACGTCAATTCCCTGTGGGATCGACTCTAGGCATAATACCCCAGGATTATATTTGCAACGCCCGTTTAGTCTTCTACAAGACATAGTTGAGCGTGATCAGTCTCCAACGACATGATCAAACATGGGTACACACCTGGAAAAGGGCTCGGGGTGTCGTTGCAAGGCATTAAAGAACCCGTCACTTTTCCTTCCAATAAAAAGTTTTTTCGGCATAGGGTTTCAAGCTACCCCAGACGATAGACAATGGGCTGACCAGCGCAAGAAAAATGGTTGGGTATTGCCTCAGCCGATCCCACATACACCGCATCGTTTGTCAAGCCAAAATACGTGGAAGAAGAAGAAGAGGTTTTTACGGCCGAAGAAATATAAGAAATATGCGGAGCAATGAGGCAAATGTTGTATGAGGCCCATATGGTCCAACCAGGAGAGAGCTCCAGCACTGCCGAAGCACAGTATATGGGGCCTGATTCCAAGTTGCAAAACTGGGAGGCTACTCCATTCCCTGTCCGGCGGGAGTCCCGGTAGTTTAGATTCTTTCCATCCTTTCTGCACTATGAGTTATTTAAGAGTGTAACTCAAGTTTTAAATTCCTGCCTTGAAATTTCGATGTAAACCCTCCTATGTTCAAATTCAATGAAATGAAATCAAAATTTCATCATCTACTATTCCTTCTGATTTTTGTTTACTTTTCTTATTTTTTCAGTCGTAATAATGCGGCTTTAAAAAACATGACATGTTTGCGGACTTCGTGCTATGATCCTAATACATCGTCTAACCTTGAAATAATGAATCAAGAACTGGAATATGACGAAGAAGAGGTTTTTAGGGAAATAAATCGAGAAATGGAACAATTCGAGAATAAGCCTAAGCCAAACTTAAACGAAACGGAACCCATTAACGTGGGCAGTGAAGAAGGGATTCGAGAAACCATGATAAGCGTCCACACGGATGAAAAGACTAGAGACGCCTTGATTCAAATCCTATTAGAATTCAAAGACGTATTTACTTGGTCCTACGACGACATACCCGGACTAAGTATGGACTTTGTGGTGCACAAATTGCCAACCTACCCCGGTCATCCACCGGTCCAACAAAAGCAGAGGAAGTTCAAAACAAACATGAGTGACAAGATCAAAGAAGAGGTTGCTAAGAAACTAAAGGCTGGCGTAATCCGAGTGGTCCAATACAACACCTGCCTAGCCAATGTGGTTCCGGTGCCTAAAAAGGACGGAAAGGTCCGAACATGTGTCGACTATCGAGATCTGAATAAAGCCAGTCCCAAAGATAATTTTCCACTGCCAAACATACACATCTTAGTGGATAATTGTGCCAAACATGAGGTACAATCTTTTGTTGATTGCTATGCCGAATATCACCATGTGTTGATAGATGAACAAGATGCAGAAAAAATCACTTTCACTACACCATGGGGAACATACTGTTGCCGGGTCATGCCGTTTGATTTAAAGAACGCTAGGGCTACTTATATGAGGGTCATGACCTCCATATTTCACGACATGATGCATCCGGAGATTGAGGTGTACGTGGATGATGTGATCATTAAGTCTAGAACCCAAAATGACCATGTGCAGCATTTGAGGAAATTCTTCGAACTACGCAGATATAATTGAAGTTAAACCCAGCCAAATGCGCGTTCGGAGTTCCATCCAGAAAATTACTAGGATTTATAGTCAGTCGACGGGGCATCGAGCAGGACCCAACAAAGATACAATATATCCGGGATCTCCCACCCTCAAGAACCAAGAAGGAAGTCATGAGTCTGTTGGGTAGGTTGAATTACATCAACAGGTTCATCGCTCAGTTGACCTCCACATGTGAGCCTATATTCAAGCTATTGAAAAAAGATGCAGCCATCGAGTGGACGGACGAGTGCCACGGTGCTTTTGACAAGATCAAAGAATACATGTCTAATCCTCCAGTGTTAGTCCCACCAGAACCAGGGAGGCCTTTGTTCCTATATCTGACGGTGCTAGAAAATTCCTTTGGGTGTGTTCTCGGGCAACACGATGCAACCGGGAAGAAAGAGCAAGCCATTTATTACTTAAGTAAGAAGTTCACTAGCTGAAAATCCGGTCGATGATGAATACCAGCCTTTGAGCACTTATTTTCCGGATGAAGAAATCAATTCCATCGAAGTAAGCTCGGAAGGCGCTGACACCTGGAAAATGTTCTTCGATGGGGCAGCCAATGCGAAAGGTATCGGGATAGAGGCAATATTGATTTCGCCCGCGTGACAACACTACCCAGCCACGGCCTGCCTCCGTTTCTTCTGCACAAACAATACTGCTGAATATGAAGCTTGTATAATGGGCATGAACATGGCCGTTGACATGGATGTAGAAGAGTTGTTGATCATGAGGGATTCCGATCTGATCATTAAGCAGGCTCAGGGAGAGTGGGAAACTCGAGATGTTAAACTTCTTCCCTACAGACAGCATGTGGAGAATCTTAGTAAGAGATTCAAAACCGTCGAGCTCAGATATATTCCTCGGTGCCACAATGAGTTAGCTGATGCACTGGCCACCCTAGCTGCAATGGTGCCCTATCCAGGTAATGTTCGCATAGACCCATTGGAGATCCAAATCAAGAAAATACATGGTTACTGCAACACGGTCAAAGTAGAGTCCGATGTCCAACCATGATATCATGATATTAAAAGATTTCTGAAGACAAAATATCCCGAACAGGCCAACGGAGACCAAAAGAGAACCATCCGAAGGCTCGCCAGCAGTTTCTTCCTAAGTGGGGAAGTACTGTATAAAAGGACACCCGATCTAAATCAGTTAAGATGTGTAGATGCCAAAGAAGCCGAAAAGATCATGGGCGAGGTCCATTCAGGAGTATGCGGTCCCCACATGAATGGGTACGTCCTCGCAAAGAAAATCTTGCAGGCTGGATATTATTGGATGACCATGGAGAAAGATTATTTCAGTTTCGTCCGGAAGTGCCATAAGTGTCAAATACATGGCGATCTGATCCATGCGCCACCTTTAGAACTGCATCCTATGTCGGCGCCCTGGCCATTTGTTGCTTGGGGAATGGATGTTATTGGGCCAATCTAGCCAAGGGCCTCAAACGGGCACAGATTCATCTTGATTGCTATCGACTATTTCACGAAATGGGTCGAGGCCGTCACGTTCAAAGTTGTCACTAAGAAAGTGGTGGTGGATTTCGTACACACTAATATCATCTGTAGTTTTGTTATACCAAAAACTATCATTAACGACAACGCCGCAAATCTAAACAGTAACTTGATGAGAGAGGTGTGTGTACAGTTCCAGATAACACACCGCAACTCGACCCCTTACCGGCCCAAAGCAAATGGCGCCGTTGAAGCAGCAAACAAAAACATCAAGAAAATTCTCAGGAAAATGATTCAAACATCTAGACAATGGCATGAAAAGTTGCCTTTTGCATTGTTGGGATACCGCATGACCGTGCGTACATCGGTGGGAGCTATCCCTTACCTATTGGTTTATGGCACTGAAGCCGTAATACCCGCTGAAGATGAAATTCCTTCCCTTCATGTTATTGTCGAAGCAGAAATTGAAGACAATGAGTGGGTCAAGACCCGACTGGAGCAATTAAATATGATTGATGAGAAAAGAATGGCTGCAGTATGCCACAGACAATTATACCAACAAAGAATGGCCCGCGCTTACAACAANCCAAATTGGAAAGGTCCATACATCATAAGGAAATTGCTACCAAAAGGAGCGTTATACCTAGGGGACATCAAAGGAAATGACCCCGAAATGGCCGTCAATGCAGATGCCGTCAAAAGTTACTATGTTTGATCCTCTATATATTTGCAAATATTCTCCGGTTGGAATGACGAAGGCTTTCATTCTCGCTACCCAAACAACATTAACCCTTTTTGCAAACCCTTTGAGCCGGTTACTCTTCTTTTATTACCCTCTTTGGAACCTGAAGTTCTTATCAAAAAAAAAAAAAAATCAATTAGAAACAAAAACAACAACAAAAGTTTCCTGAACTACGTTCGACTTGATTCCGAAAGGATACGTAGGCAGCCTCTCCCTGGGGTTCAGTCACACCAAAATAAAAATTTCACATTTCCCCAAGAGTTTAAGCTGGGGAAAATGCTATGTTCAGCGACGTTTGCGCAAAAAAGGTTCCAAAGTTGTAATTAAATACAATTTCTTTTTACCAAAAACCCTGTTCAAGTCCTTCCGATCAATCGACAAAGATGTCCAAAATTGGAAGATACAGTTGTTCGGAGCAGATACAAGCAGTGAGAGAAATTAAATGAGAGAGTCTTATCGGTGAAAACCCACACGGGCACTGTAAGGCAACAGTGAGTAGAGAAATTGAAAATGAGAGAGTCTTGTTAGTGAAAACTCGCAAAGAGCACTACAAGGCGACGGTAAGAAGAGAAATGAGAGAGGTTAGGTTGTGAAAACCCGCAAAGGGCGCCACTTATTGAAAAGGATAATAGGTCACTAACACGGACACTATCCGGGGAAAGGTTTCTCAATCTCGAGGTAATAGTTGTGATGAATTTCTGAGAGTCGGACGGTTTACACGGATCAGGCATCTAGTCCAAAGGGCATGTCATGTTCATTAAAGTCTGCATGCACTCCAGATAAGTCTTTCTTTTCTTTCCCCGAAAGGGATACCTCTTGATTAAATTCGTTGTTCATTCTGTCGTTTATTCTTCTTTCGAATCCCTTTCGATCCAACTCTGTCCCAAAACTAAGGCAAAGAAAATATGGCAAGACTGATTTACAGGGCTCTCATTTGATGCAGGTCAATATGCAAAAGGCACCCAGCCTCGTCGGGGACATCGAGTCGATCCCGACTGGCCACAATGGCCGATGATTCAAACTCAAAACCTTGAAAGGAGAAAGTCAAATTGAAATGCCTATAAAGGAAAATAAAGTTGAAAGGTTGAGCCCCGCATGGTTAACCATCTTGACAGGGTTTGAAAAGCCAAAATGTTCCAAATGACCTAAAGTTACAGTTGGAAGGAAAGTCAGGAATGAAAATCCAATAAAAGCGAAATAAAGTTGGAAAGATTAAGTCTCACGCGACTAACCGTCGCAGCAGACTTTGAGGGGCCAAAACTCCTCCCCAATACTCTGGAAATCGAAAAGAAAAAGCAAATGAAAAGCCTACAAAGGCAAAATAAAATAGTGGGTCCTACGTGACCGATCGCGTGAAAGGCCCCCGGGATTAGAGGGGAAACCCAATCCTCAGCAAGCAAACAAGCAAGTAAGGGGTTGAGATCTCCATCAAAAGAACTGAGATCAAGCAGTTGAAAATCAAGGCCGAAAAACCAACCACCGCTTCAAACTAACAAATTGTTCTTTGTTTGAAGATAGGAAACAGGTGCAAAAGAAACCGTGTAAAAGAAGGAGCAATCAGAAGGAATTGCGCGAGAGCTAGAAAGAGCTCTGCAATATTGACTCCAAAGAAAAGGAAGTTTCCTCCAAAATCTTTCCCGCATATATATAAAAAGGAGAATAAGTGAAGTTGAATATGATGCAACCCTAAAAGTAGCATAGGACCCTTAACCCCTAGCCAAACATTTTCCAACCAAGGATATCCCAGTCCTCAGTTGATGCCAACGTAGGGTCCCGTACCCAAACAGACACTAGCATAACCCCAGTGATCTCTTTCCCGGGGCAACAACATAACCTGTTGACCTTTCCAGGCACCGGCATAACCTGGTGATCTTTCTGACAGCGGCATAACCTATTGATCACTCTCTCTTTCCCAGGCAACAACATAACCTGTTGACCTTTCCAGACACTGGCATAACCTGTTGATCACTCCCTTTTCCCAGGCAATAGCATAACCTGTTGACCTTTCCAGACCCCGGCATAACCTGGTGATCTTTCTTACAACATCATAACCTATTGATCATCTCCAGACTTTGGCATAACCCAGTAATCTCTATTTCTAACAATAGCGTAACCTATTGATCATCTCCAGATACTGGCATAACCCAGTAATCTCTATCTCAGGAAACAGCATAACCTGTTGATCATCTTCAGACACTGGCATAACCCAGTGATCTCTTTTTCAGGCAACAACATGACCTGTTAACCTTTCCAGACACCAGCATAACCTGGTGATCTTCCTGAAAACAGCATAACCAGTTGATCATCTTCAGACACTAGCATAACCCAGTGATCTCTTTTTCAGGCAACAACATGACCTGTTAACCTTTCCAGACACCGGCATAACCTGGTGATCTTCCTGACAACAACATAACATGTTGATCATCTTCAGACACTGGCATAACCCAGTGATCTCTTTTTCAGGCAACAACATGACTTGTTAACCTTTCCAGATACCGGCATAACCTGGTGATCTTCCTGACAACAGCATAACCTCTTGATTATCTCCAGACACCGTCATAACCTGGTGATCTCTTCTCGATGACAACATAACCTGTCGATCTTTTCCCAACATAGGGCCTCCAATCCCTAGTTGATTTCACCTTTTAGGCATAGGGTATCCACCCCCTAGTCGGCATTCACTCCGGGTACACAGTTCCCGGCTTTTATTGCTTTCAATAATAAAATAGCATAGATTTTATTACAATAACTCACAAAAATTTTCTAGTGAAAACTGGGGCAGGGAATTTCGTTCGTTTGTTTTGATTTTTGTGCAGGTTACGTTTCTAGAAAATTGGAACTCTAGACGACCAAAAGAAGAAGTTTCGATCCAAAATAACAAAACAAAAAGAAGAAAGAGAAGATTGGATCCAAAAGTGCACAAACGGGGAGGATATGGACTATTCAGGACGAGATTGAAGTCATCCGTCCAGTATATCCCATTTTGATCAGAGGAACGACAAGACAAAACCAGCACCTACGACTAACAAGCGTCAGGATCGAGGTCAGAGTCAACAAAAGATCAAGACTCAAGACCCATTCCTAGATAGGAATCTTGTAATTTAGCAGATAATAGGTTTTCGTTAGTCCTCGTTTTGTACTTGGGTGTAATAAGAAGATCAACAGCAGTAACAACAGCAACCGCAGTGAAACCACAGTTGCTCGGTAGTCCCAGCTACTAAAATTTTGAGAACTACACTGACCTGATTCCTTTATAGCCAAGGATATGTAGGCAACCTTGAAGCAGGGTTCGGTCAAACTTTTCAAAGCGCTTCACAATGGAACATATGAATAGGTAAAAGTTGTTCATTGCTGCTCACTTTGTCTTTGCCCGAAAACTCTTCGTGTTTCCGAGCAAAGAGGGGCAGTTGTGAGCATGTGATTTTTACTCGCCGTATCGTCCTATAAAAATCTCAATAAATCAATTGATTTTATGAATTTTGTTGATTTTTCAGTAATTAATTGTTAATTGTTTGCATTTTTTGCATATACATAATTCATCTTTTAAAATTACTAAAATTTGCATCACTATTATCAAAGAATTATGAAGTTATTATTTATAATTAATTAAATAATAGACAAAATGACGATTATTTAAGGTAATGTAGTTTTTAATAACTAATTACTAAAAAAAATAATTATTTTATTCGATAAATCATAGATTTAATTAGGAATATATAATTGGTTGTTTTATTCTTAATTAATATATAAATAGATGAAAAATAAGGTTTAAAATTAATTTCTACATTTTTGGATTAAAATAGATTTGAACTTATTTAGATTAATTACTTTAATTAATTAAGAAAAGCCAATTTCGCACCTGGNTTGCATCACTATTATCAAGGAATTATGAATTTATTATTTATAATTAATTAAATAATAGACGAATGACGATTATTTAACGTAATGTAGTTTTTAAAAACTAATTACTAAAAAAATTAATTATTTTATTCGATAAATCATAGATTTAATTAGGAATATATAATTGGTTGTTTTATTCTTAATTAATATATAAATAGATGAAAAATAAGGTTTAAAATTAATTTCTACATTTTTGGATTAAAATAGATTTGAACTTATTTAGATTAATTACTTTAATTAATTAAGAAAAGCCAATTTCGCACCTGGGCTTGAAACTACCCAGGCCCAAACCCAATCCCTACACACTCAAACAACCCAGGCCCAAACCCCCTTACCCGGCCTGCCCCAACACCCTTCCAAACGACCCCGTTTGGTTTAATCAATTGAATCCTGGCCATTGATCGAAATTGACCGGACAGCCAGGAACTCACCTCCTCTAAACTATATAAATGTCCAAACTAAGACCCCCCCCCCCATTCACTTAGAATTCTAACCCCCCCTTCTTCTTCGTCCGTCTTTCTCTCTCTCATCTCTCTAAACCACAAACCCTAGCCGCCACCCTCCGCCTGCCGGAAATCGCCTCCGACGGCGGAGCTTCACCCAATCCAGACCCAAATCCCTACCATACAATCACCATCATCCCCTCTATCACCTGCCGTTGCTAGTTTCCCTAAAAACCCAATCGATTTGCACCAGTTTCAGATCTAAGAATCTGAAAACCCCAAACCTACTGCCCGGCCGATTCAAGGACAATCAATGATTTAGACCTTCATGGGTCTATTGCTCTTAACTAGAGCAATCGATTCATAAAGGTTTGATTCATTTTCAAACCCCACTGGATCCGGTAAGGTCCAACGACCTCCTTTCTCTTTCCCGGCCAAAAACCCCTTTAACGGGTATCCCCTCCTCCCCTTCTAACTGTTTCTTGTGCTATTAGCATGAATATGTCATACTTTAATTATTTTTGCTGTATCACTGTTTAGATCTTTTGTTTTCTTTCATCATTTTCTTCCACCTGTTTATATTTCTTCCTCATCGTTTAGTTTAAGCTCTAGATGTATTTCATGACAGTCATGTCTTGATTTTGTTCTCGTCAACTAAGTAATTAGGTTTCCCTGTTTAACCATGTTTCCTAACATAGGTTTCGTCATTGTCTGTATGTATGACTGTTCTGCTTTGATTCGCACTACCTTCGATTTGATTAATTCAGTTTTTAACATGTTATGCACATTCCAGACTGTTTTTGCAACCATGTTTAGACATTTAGGTTTTCTTGTTAATCATAATTGATTTATTAGAGGTTCTACTTGTNATTTGATTACTCACCCTAACCTTAGTATAATATGAAGATTAATCATTCACCTAGATTATTTTATTAGTTAATTAGGCTCCTAACTTCATTGAGAGTTTAGTTATTAATATAATTAACTAAGATCAAGAAGCAGTCTAATAAACTAACCATTTTTTATTAACTAGCTAAGTCCTAAAATCTGCATAAGGTAATTAATTTAGGACTAATTAACTAGAACAAATCATTTAACCTAGGCTTGATAATTAGTTAAGTTTTATGATTTTAGGTAAGTGAGTTTGACTTAATTAAACTAAAACAATTAACTTAATTTAAGGAGTCAAAACTAATTGGTTTACTTTAATTAATTGACTTAAACATAAGTAAGTAGTATGAAACTAACTCTAGGCATTTAATCAATTAACCTTTAATTAATTAACTCAACCTTAGTTAAGAACAACTAATAGTTAACTAAAGAACATAGTTGGGGTTAACTAACCAAAGTTAAGGCCTAGTTAACTAGTGAACCTAACTAGTGTTAGTCAAGTAGAGTTAAATAAAAATCCAAAGTGAGCTTAACCTCGATTACCCAATGGTAAATTCAGGGACTCTAAGGGGGTACAATAGGTAATGTAGACTTAGGAAATAAGAATTTTAAGGGTAAAAGGGTCTTTTAATAGGTAAGAATGTTCTAGAATAGGGGCAGCTGTCCCAAAGATAGGGCTGACAACTGCCCTATGTATTATTTTGGTACTATTTTTCAGTATTGGATAGGGAATATTCAAAGAATATCCCATTACCAAATATCCTATAAGTAGACCCTCTTTTTAGAGGTGAAGGGAATTTTTGACACTTTAGAGCTGCTGGGATACAAAATCCTCTCCATTTACAGAAATATTTTTCTCTACTTAAAAGGTTTCGAAAAGAAGAGTCCTATTAGAAAAAAAATCTGATTCTTAGATGGCCTAGTTTAGTTGCTATCTTCCCTTTTGCTGAATTTTGGTTTTTCTGGAAGTTCTTCCTTCAAACATCCACACTCAAGATTTCTGGGTTATTCTTGCTGGACTGGTTGGTTTCCTTTGGGTTTTTTTCTGTTTGTTGTTTGCTGATCTCTCTTCCTTCTGGCTGTTCATACTTCACCTTTATGTCGTCAAGTCTCTTTGTTTGTTTCTCTCTTAAAAAGTATGCATTTAACTCATCTTTTCTTAATGAAAATTCTTGAAATGGAATCTTCTTCTTCTTCTCCCTTCTTAAATTAGTTTGTCATTAATGAAATGAGGTTATCTCTCTTGCTTTATGTACATGTGACTGTATAGATGTTTATTAGCACATTAATGAGCCTGTTGAATTTGATGAATACTGTTTGATTTGTTGCGATCTCCTTGCTAAAATGTTCTGTTATTTTCAGGCAAAATGTATATAAATATGGTAAATACTCATAGTTCTATATTAAAAAATAAGGCTGCACTGAGGCGTAGAATCTAACCTTCTCTATGGTCAGGCTCTCTCTATAAGTGTGCAGAAAAATATGCTTTTTTTTAAGTCTCTTTGGTCAATAAAGAGATTCAACAAGCAAATCTCTAGATAGGTTAGTATCAGCACTAGGATAGATGAATCTGACCTTCCAATGGTCAAATTCACCCCATAATATTGCACAAAACAGTAGTGTAGATGGCTGAAATTCACCCTATAAAGGGTATACATCATGTAGTCAAAAGGGCTATAGAGTAAAGAATCTGAACCCTTATATGGTCTGATTCAGTCTCTAAAAAGCCAAGAATAGTCAGAATGTTCAAAGGAATATTGTTTGAAGTACTGGTATGGTTGTTAAAAATGGAAAACAAGATTATATCTGTAAGTTTGAATTAGACTCTCCTTTATAGTCAGATTCAATCTAAGAAAAATGCATAAAACCTGTGGCCTTTCCTTTTGCTGAATCTGTAATTACTGGTTAAAAATCGGGCTGTTCATCTATATTTGATTATAACTGTAGAATTATCTCTCAAAAGGCTTCTGGGATTAATTCCACATCCATGAAGTCGTAATAGAGTCATTAGATAGCATTAAGGGAAAGTGAATTTGACCCCCTTTATGGTAAAATGCACCCCATAAGATGTTTATATATATGTTGGTTTGGACGACTTATATCTTATATCACTATGGGGAGCAGCATGTAAAGGATTGAATCTGATCCCTGTAATGATCAGATTCAACCTCTTACAACGCACATGAGTTTTGTATGGTCCAGTTGGGACTAAAAGCCGAAGTATACAGGTCCTAAAGTGTGAAATTTGTTGGCTTGAACAGGGGCAGCAGCTAACCTTGTTTCTTTTATTTTTCTTCTTATTATTAGAACTTATGTATTTAATTTAAGAACAATGTAATAGCGTAATCACAGCCTTTGTATATGCTTTATTTGTAATATAAGACTGGACATTACATTTATTTATATTACCAGTCCTTTCTTTCAGTATGTATGCGTTCCTATTATTTTCAAAAAATGTGTATAATTAGCTCTAGATTTATTTTGAGTACATTAGACTCAAACATGGCTATTCTGGATAGTTTAGGATGGACCAAACTATTGATAATGACCCATCAAGGTTTGAGCATAATCCAGAGGGCTTGGAAAACGCAAAGAGCAATAAGTAATCTCTCATCAGACTTATCTCGTGTTCTTAAGAGTCCAGATTTACAACAATAAGTAGAACTCAAGGTGTGTATCAAGAAGTATGAGTTTAGGTCATTTGAAGTTGATAAAACTATTTCAGTCAAGGTGCTATGTGTTCATTTGACTGTTTTAAATAAGTGATTTGCAAATCAGTATTTCGACTTCCTCTATATGATGGCACGATTCTCTTTGTAGTTGTATAGTTTTTACCCTTATTGAATTAGTCACAATTAGAATTGGCCGAAGAGTTAAACGATAAATTGGGCTAAAAATGGCCATACCCCAAAACATGTTGTCTTTAGACTAGTGAATATCATTTTAGGTAATCCTTAGGTAGAATGCCTACCTTTACTTTAAAACTTGACAGAAATTGATCATTACCTCAAAATTACAATAAACTACACTCGGGAGTGGCAACTCATGCCCCGACCCTCAATTCTAAACAATTAAAAATGCACATAGCAATCACAGGCGCATTTCATGTGACATTTTGCTATGTGTTCAAAAACAACAAGTGTACGTCATCGTAACATGTCCAAGATAAATCCATAAATGTCCTAATTGATCTTAAAATTAAAACGCTCTTTTAAAAAATAGAAAACTCAAACATCTCCGCAAATGGGCATTATAAAACTGTCACGACCATAGTTTTGACTACGTAAATCTACACGCGGGTGCGACAACTCATGTCCCCGTCTTCAACTTCAAATTATAATAAAAATCACATGTTGTAATTACGGGTGCATTTCATGTGGTGTAGTTATAATATGTCCCAAAAAACAAATAAGTGCACGACATCGTGAGTTGTTTCAAAATAATCCATAAACATTAAAAGCGGTTTAAAAAATTAGAAGTGCTAAATAGGAAAAAAAATGCAAATAATCAGACAATTTAGGCCAAATAATAATAGTTAAGCGACCGTGCTAGAACCACGAAACTCGGGAATGCCTAACACTTTCTCCCGGGTTAATAGAATTCATTACTCGAATTTCTGGTCGCAGACATTTTAAACAGAGTCAAAATTTCCTCGATTTGGGATTTCAATAAATAAATGGTGTTCCGGAACACCGTAAAAAATCCGGGTAGCGACTCTGAAACCAATAAATAATCCCAAAAATCGAATAGTGTCACTTTAATTGGAAAAACTCCCTTATTACCCCTTCATTAATCCGGGGTAGTGAAAAAGGAGGTGTGACAATTTGTTGTCTGAGCAGTTCATACAGGGTGAGACGAGATTATCGGATCACGGATCAGTGCGATAAGGTTATGTTAAGTGTATATTAAAGAACAAATGTCATTATTCAGGTTCATACTAATGCGACGATTCTAGTCAAGATGAGGTATTCAAGGATTTGTTAACTCTGTAGTTGAGTGTGAATTTATGCGCATTCTCTCCGTTGTGGTTGTATCGCCAGTATTATGGCAGGATGTCTGTATAATTGTTATGAGGTGCATCAAGAGCATCAGATTCATGGACCTTGGCTAATAAGGTTCAGGGAGCGTGTGTGTGGTCAGACGATGAGTTATGCGGTGCATGGTGCCGATTAAGCAAGGGAATGCAGTTATGATGTGGTATATCGTTTGCTAGTTGATGCACTGCTTATATATATTGAAACTAGGCCTGGCTAGAGAAATTTCAGGTGTTTGAATGAATTCTGAGCTTATTATATGGATAAAGAAGAAATCTCCAGTTTTGATCAAGCTATTGTGCTCGATTGGGTTGTGGTAGCACAGGCAGGTGCTCGAGATATTATACAGTGATTTTAGGTAACTCCAGAGCAGTTCTTAGCACGTTCGAGGACGAACGTCCTTTTAAGTAGGAGAGAATGTAACGACCCGACCGGTCGTTTTGAGTTCTAGCGCGTCGTTCAGTAGGTTGAAGTCGCAAGCAGCTCCGTTTCAGGTATTATGATCCGTGGGCGTAGTCGGAATTGAATTCCAGAAAGTTTAGAATTGATTTGGAAAGAAAATTCCCATTTTAGAAGCCTTAAGATGGATAAATCAACTAAGATTGGAATTTTGCATAAACGATCTCCGAATAAGGATTTGATGGTTCCACCAGGTTTGTATGATGATTTCGGAATTGGGTGTATGTCCGGATCGGGTTTTGGATAACCCGGGAGTGTTTCAGTGTATATTATGGTATTTAGCATTTTAAAAGGATTTCATGAATTGGGGCTTGAAGTGCATATCAGTGAGGTTGATGTCCGTTTGGGATTCCGAGTCTGGGAATAGCTCCATATGGTGATTTTGGAATTGGGAGCGCGATCGGAAGTGAATTTGGATGACCGTAGGTCATTTTGGAGTCATTTGGCTAAAGATAGAAATTTGAAGGTTTTTGGGAAATCCGGCCGGAAGTGGAAGTTTTGATATCAAGGTCGGAATGCGATTCCGGAAGTTGGAGCAGGTCCGTAATGTTAAATATGACTTGTACGCAAAATTTGAAGTCAATCGGACGTGATTTGATAGGTTTCAGCATCGGATGTAGAAGTTTGAAATTCTAAGTTCTTAAAGAATTGGATTTGAGTGCGATCCGTGATTTCGGCGTTGTTTGATGTGATTTGAGGGCTCGACCAAGTCCGTGTCATGTTTTAGGGAAGGTTGGTATAATTGGACGGGGTCCTGGGGGCCTCAGCTGGATTTCAAGTAGTTAACGGATCAAAGTTGAAGTTGGAAAAGGGCTGAAGCTGTTGTCATCTGGTGTAACCGCACCTGCGAGGATTTGGCCGCGGGTGCGAGAGTGGGCAGGCTTGGCTGGGAACCGTAGTTGGGATGGATTTTCGGACAGTGGGGCGCATGTGCGATTTGGCTGAAGTTGAGGAAAACCGTAGGTGTGGGAGATTTGGTCGCACCTGCGATCTTCTTTTTGGAGGAAGGACTGCAGGTGCGGAAATCGACCTGGGCAGAATGTTTTAAAATGAGAATTTGGGGTTAATTGTCTTCATTTTTCATGGTTTAAGCGATTTTGGGAGAGCCTTTCAAGGGATATTTCACCAAGCATCAAGAGGTAAGTGATTCCGTCTCATTTCCAAGTTGAATACAAGATTGATACATGATTTGATATGGGAAGTTGTGGGAAAATTGGGGGTTTTGAAGAAAAAACCTAGAAAGTGAATGTTTTAGTTTGATTCTTTGCGTCTCCGTTATCATGTCGTATACGTGATTTCAATTTGTTTGTCCATTTTGGTGTTCTTGAGCTTATTATGTTAAGTTATTAGGTTTGGTCAGATTTTTCTATTTGTAGTTGTTGAGGTAGATTTTGTGTTCAAATGGATTATATATTTTTACGTTAATAATTTCAGCAGTTAGGATATTCAGGGAAGTGAAAATTTCATTTGTTCAATCGACATTAAACTTGGGAATTCCTTAGTTGGTTTATTGTAATTCACTAAATAATGCATATAGTATCCACTTCTAGTGGTAATTGCCTTAGATTTGTAAGATTATTGTTTCCTGGATCATACACAGAAATCAAGTCTCACAAATACTCATTATCATGATGTAACGACCCGACCGGTCGTTTTAAGTTCTAGCGCGTCGTTCATCGGGCTGAAGACGCGAGCAGCTCCGTTTCATGTATTATGATCCGTGGGTGTGGTCGGATCTGAATTCTAGGAAGTTTACATTTGATTTGGAAAGAAATTTCTCATTTCAGAAGCCTTAAGATGGAGAAATCAACTAAGATTGGAGTTTTGAGTAAACGATCTCCGAATCAGGATTTGAAGGTTCCAGCAGGTTCGTATGATGATTTCAGACTTAGGTGTATGTCCGGATCGGGTTTTGGATAACCCGAGAGCGTTTCGACGTCTATTGTGGAAGTTAGCATTTTAGAAGGATTTCATGAATTGGGGCTTGAAGTGTATATCAGTGAGGTTGATGTCTGTTTGGGATTCCGAGTCTGGGAATAGCTCCGTATGGTGATTCTGGAATTGGGAGCGCGATCGGAAGTGAATTTGGATGACCGTAGGTCATTTTGGAGTCATTTGGCTAAAGATAGATATTTGAAGGTTTTTGGGAAATCCGGCCGTAAGTGGAAGTTTTGATATCAAGGTCGGAATGTGATTCCGAAAGTTGGAGCAGGTCCGTAATGTTGAATATGACTTGTGCGCAAAATTTGAGGTCAATCGGACGTGATTTGATAGGTTTCGGCATCGGATGTAGAAGTTTGAAATTCTATGTTCTTAAAGGATTTGAGTGTGATCTATGATTTCGGCGTTGTTTAATGTTATTTGAGGGATCGAGCAAGTCCGTGTCATGTTTTGTGGCAGGTTGGTATAATTGGACGGAGTCGAGGGGGCCTCGGGTGGATTCCGGGTGGTTAACGGATCAAAGTTGAAGTTGGAAAAGGGCTGAAGCTGCTGTTATTTGGTGTAATCGCACCTGCAAGGATTTGGATGCAGGTGCGGAGCCGCAGGTGCGGCTTGGGCACCGCAGGTGCGCGAGTGAGCAGGCTTGGCTGGGAACCGCATATGGGATGGACTTTCCGCACCTGCAAAGTCGCAGGTGCGGACAGTGGGGCGGAGGTGCGGTTTGGCTGAAGTTGAGGAAAACCGCAGGTGCGGGAGATTTGGTCGCACCTGCGAGATCGTAGGTGCGAAGGAAGGACCGCATGTGCGGAAATCGACCTGGGCAAAATGTTTTAAAACGAGAATTTGGGGTTCATTGTCTTCATTTTTCATGGTTTAGGAGATTTTGGGAGAGCCTTTCAAGAGAGATTTCACCAACCATCAAGAGGTAAGTGATTCCTTCTCATATCCAAGTTGAATACAAGATTGATGCATGATTTGATATTGGAAATTGTGGGAAAATTGGGAGTTTTGAAGAAAAAACCTAGAAAGTGAAAATTTTGATTTTTGGCCACGAATTAAGAATGAATATTTGAGTAAATTATGTATTTGAGTTAGTAAGGCTATGGGTAGAATGTATCTTCGAGAAATTTCAGATTCCGGTCACGTGGGCCCGAGGGCATTTTGGTCATTTCTCCGAGCGGGGTTGGGAAAGTATATAATCTGAATTTGTTGTGAGTATTAGGATTAATTTTCATTACTTTGTCATTTATGTGGTAGTTTCGGAGCGTTAGGCGTCCGTTGGAGTCATTGGAAGGGCTTGGAAGCCGGTATTGGAATTTCGAAGCGAGGTAAGTCTTCTTTCTAACTTTGTGAGGGGGAATCGTCCCCCTAGGTGAATTAACTCAGTATATGCTATTATCTTTGGGGGCTACGTACGCCCGAGGTGACGGGAGTCCGTGTGTAGCTACTATTATGCCATGTGCGGTAGCCTAGGACCCACTAGCATGCTTTATGTGTGTACCTCTAACCCTGCCTGTAATATTAAACTGCTGATATGACCGGAAAGTAATTGAATGTTTGAAAGAAAGCTTGAGTTCATATTGTTAACCTTCTAAAAAAAAAAGAATTTGTTTCCGCTGTGAATATATGTGTACCTGGACTGGGTTGTATCATGGAGTATTACTAAACTTGACAAAGGAGTTTCAAAAACAAAGATTTCAAAACCTACATTTCATGTTTCTTTTAATAAAGATTTTACCACTTTTCTGAGAAAAAACGTTTTCTTGATAAAATACGAATTTATTATGGGGATATGTGTAACTTTGGGTTCCTGAGTCGCTTGAGTGATTCGCGAGCAGGAAAACCCTGTATTTGTGTATGTATTCATATGAGCACCTGAGTCGCATGTATGATTAGCGAGCAGGCTAGCCGTATTATCATAACCGCGTCGCGAGCGGGGCAGATAGATGCATCTATGGTTCGAGCCGGTCGACCCCTCGGCAGTGCACATTTTATTATTGTTGGTTCGTGTCGTTCGACCCTCGGCATTTCCTGCGCAAGATATTTGATGTGTGGTTGCAATGATATTTGCTTGATTACTGGCCTGAAATGTTAAAATTGTCGATTGAAATGACAAAGACTTAAAGTTATTAAAAAGACTTTTGGAAGAAGTTGTTCCTTCCGTTGATTTATGATTATTTGATTAAATCACCATGTTGATTAATTGTTAATATGAAGAAGATATAAAGTGTTAAATGTAACGAAATTGAAGGATGTTTAAATCCTGTTTTATAAACTGTCTATGATTAAACCATACTTAGTGTCACTTGTAAATATTCCAAAATTGACCATTAGTAAGTGTCTAAATTGACCTCTCGTCACTACCTCTCTGAGGTTAGGTGGGCGACTTACTGAGTACACGTTATTTTTGTACTCATACTACATTTGTTGTGCATTTTATTGCACATGTACTTTCATAGCAATGTGGAGGATACGGAGACTTAGGCGAGCTGCATCATCCGGAGGCGATTCGCAGCTGACAGAGTCTCCTTCATGCTGTAGTTATTCATATTTTTAAATTTCCTTGTCCAGTTGTATTTCGGACATACTTTGTAATGATTGTATAAATTCTTAGAAATTGATCATGTACTTGTGACACCGGGTTCTGGGATATGTATTGGGATAATTATTTAAGTGAAATCTTTAGATCACTGTTTTTAAATAACAGAATTTCATTTGCTGTTGTTTTTAAAATTTACGAAAATTTATTTATTTGATTATGAAATGCAAGGAAAGGTAAGGGTTTCGAAAATGATAAAACACGAATGTATTTCAACTAATTAAGGATTTGGATTGCCTGACAGTGGTATCCGGCGCCATCACGACCTATGGATTTTTGATCGTGACACATGACATATTATTGATTGTAAGAACTATGTTGCTGAAAATTCATTCTAATATTGGTGGTCTGCAACTTCTTTTTGTAATATTATTTAAGAAGTTAATCAATTGAATTTGATGCCACATATTTCGATAACACAGTTAAGCTCCTCGTTGGTCATTGATATGCGATATAAGTTATTCAGTCTGTGGCAATGATCTGATTTTTGCTAGAACTTTAATAGTATATAGTTTTACTCTGCATCCATTGACTACAATAATCTCCAAGTTTAGGAAAAATAATAAACATTGCAGCTTGCTTTAGACGTGATTAATAAGAAATTATTGTGATTATGTACACGTTCGCGTGATATAATTACGATTCCCAAAATTAATCAAGGTACGTGTTCGCGCAACTTTGGCAAAATAATCTTAATAAATACCACTTATTTTACATTTTGTTGGGAATTATGGACAGAAGGATACGATTATCTTTTCAAGTCAAGTTTACTCTTCGCCTTATGAACTGCTGCATCCAATTTCTTGGTGTGCATACGCCTGCCAAGGATCTTTAGATATGCAAATGTTTTGAGTATCACTTAACAATAAACACATTAAAAAAAGTGAAATATATAGTTTAACCAGAGAGATTCTATTCTAATATAACCATTGTAATTAACGGCCTTAAAACAAGGGCAATAGAAACAAAAAATAAATATTTCTATTTCTATAATTTATTATTATTAAGATGTCTTGAATATGAAAATAATTGAAATATTCTAAAACACAAGAAAAACTTTAGATATACTTTAAATATTAGCCCATGTGTTCATACCCGAACCTTGGATTGATATGCTTAAATAATAAAAGGACCATGTGCGCATTCCACGTCTCGATTCCCTTTAGATTTAAAATAATAATGTTATATCCATGTGTACATTCCGTAATTTGGTTTAACATTTAATTTAAAAGAAGTACCTTGTGTGCGTCCCGCAACTTGGTAAATACAATTAATAAAAATATATAATAAAAAAATATTAATTAAGTACCTTGTGTGCGTTCCGTATCTTTGTGAACACAATTAATAAAATATTATAATTAATTATGCGGTAATAAATAAGCCATAATTAATAAAAATACAAGAATAGCTGAAAATTGATTTAAGCCTTACATTAGTCAATAAAAGCGACCGTGGTAGAACCACGGGACTCGAGGGGTGCCTTACACCTTCCCCTAGGTCAACAGAATTCCTTACTCAGTCTTCTGTTTCGTATGCCATAAATTAGGAGTCAAATCTTCCTTTTGATAAGGGATTTAATACAAGGTGACTTGGAGCACCAAAACTCAATTCCAAGTGGCGACTCTAAATAATAAATAATCTCTTTTCAAAACTTCACTTTAATTGGAGAACCTCTTCTAACTCAACCACGTAATAAGGTGGCGTGGAAAAAAGTGGAAAAAAAAGAGGTGTGACAGCTCTGGCGACTCCGCTGGGGACAATTAATAAGAATTCGAGCTTTGTATATTGACTCTTGTTTTGCTTTTATCATGTTTTGAATATTATTGTGTTTGGAAGCCTAATGTGCTATTTGTTGCTTATTTACCGCTTTAATATTTATTTGACCTGTGATATAAACTGTATCTTCTGAGTCTTCTTATAGGTAGTTATGTTGTGTTTGCCTACCAGCATCACAAAAATTTCTATCTTGAGATAAAGCCAGTTAGCCTACCAGCTTCTGGTGAAGGATATAGTCACACATGATTAGGCGGGATAGCCGTTAGCTAGCCAGTGTTGTTCTACTACTGGTGATGCTTGACACTCCTTGGCTCGGGTTGTCCTCCTGGGTAAGCCAGGTCTAGATACCATATCCTTTAAGATTTGAAAACTTAGAAGAACAAGCCACAAGCAATGAATATCCCTAGTAGGCTACGTTTTATTTGCATCATGTGCATTGGACTTAGCGGGACTCGGCACAGGGGCCAGGTCCGTCTAGGACATGTACCTATATTTCGGACCAACATGTTCATATTTATGTGCTATATGTAACATTATTTGGTAGGCTTCATTCAAATGTTGACCGGATTTAGGATAAATCGATTAAACAGATGAGAGAGAAAGAGAAGTTTCCTCCAAGTTTTCATAAAATATTTTTCTTAAAAAAATAAACTTTTGAAGGGTTCTAGTATGTAAAAGCACAATTTTCAAATATTTTTTTAAATTTATATTAACCGAACTATGCGAGTTTGATTCTCACCGGATGTGAGATACGTAGGCAACCTTCATCATGTTCAACCCCATTTTTTAAAAATAAAAATATTTAAAAAAAACAAAAAAAAAGTTGTATATGGACTATTATTTTTCTCTTACTGTAAAAAAAACAAAAATAATAATATATTTACTTTGTCAGTTTTTTATCTTTCGACAAGTTTTGCCCATGTGTTCGGTCCTTTTGTCGAAATAGCCTTAAAACCTTCCTCGAAAATGCAAAATGGTCGTTTTAACAAAAGCGACCAGTTTTTTATGTTCACTTTTACAAAAGAATAGTCATTTTGAGTCTTCCTTTCTTTCTNTTTGTTTTTATTTTTATAGAGTCAAAACCCGAGAAATCGGATTTTTTGTGTCAATAATATATTTGATTAAAATCTAATCTCGTGTCTGGATAAATAGGTACACCATGAGTGGAGAAAGAGGTAAGTCCGAAAAGAGGCACAAGTCAGAAGGAGTACCGTATTTTCTTATTGTTGATCAGATACCACAATTGTTGTGCGATTGGTAGAGAGATTTAAGGAATATGAGCGAAACCAGATAAAGAAGTACCTGGGATATTTGGTTCATATGATGACGATCAAGCTTAGGAGGGATATGATCGAACCTTTGATTCCGCACTGGGATCCTGAAAACAATGTGTTCCATTTTACTGACTGTGAAATGACTCTGACCTTGGAGGAAATCGCCCATTTCCAGGGGTAGGGCCGCAATCTTTGCCGGCAAAGGCCCATTGTACCAAAAAATGTGAATTAGGGAACGTTTCTGAATCTCCTGAACATAAATTACGGAGAGTATGAAGGTTTAGGAGGCAAGTGGGTTAAGTTGGGATTTATGTTTCATATGTACGACCTAGAATGCAATTTTGAAAGGAATGTGGGAAAACTAAAATCGAAGGAAGACAATGAAATATGGAAGATACACAGGAGATTTGCATTTATGGTTGCTTTTTTGGGGCGTGTAGTTTTTCCGGAAAGGGAAGGACGCATTGACATCCGCTTGGCATGTGAAGTTGGGGATCTGACCTCAAAAGGGGATGATTATACTTTGGTCCCTATGATTCTTTCTTCCATTTTTTGTGC